>LPNX011040580.1:0-19313 GCA_001517045.1 Pseudotsuga menziesii | reverse complement strand
ATTTGTTGGTTAAGTTCCCTGGGACTTGTTGGGTGAACCTTTGGTCTAAGAAACTAGGATTCAAGGGCATCTAAGCCGTGAAAATCACCCGGGGATTGCACCTGATCTGGCCGCACCAACCCTTAGCGTGGTTGTATTTAAATGTCTCCTTCTAGGAGCAGCGGGTTTTAATCCCGGGCTTCCAAGCAAACGAAACCCCTCTCGACCGTTTTCTCTACCGGAATTTGACAATGGACAATATATTATTACATTTTCAATTAAAATGAATAATTAATTAATTTTAACACATAAGTATTGACAGATTCAATATATACATGCTTCAAATTTGAAGCCTTCAGATCCCTTCAAAGGCCATTTTAGACGTCATAGAATTCCATAAGGAATTTTACCATGAAAAAAAAATTAGTTTCATTTCCATCCCATCAATAGTGAAATTGAGTAAGCCTTGGTAAATTTGCAATAGAAGGTAAACTACAAAATTTTCCCATCAAGGAGTTATCAGTGATTCGGTGGAATATGGGGGAGTCAGGACTCAAAGTCTTCCTTGAATTTCCTCAAATATTTGAATCATGGATGAGGATCTCGGTCCCAATGGAAATGGACCAAGGTGGGCCACTAGGCTACCTAGTGCCAAGTTCAAATTAGTGAGTCGAGACTGTGACTCAGAATTCAATGTTCACTTTCAAAGCATTTAATGACATGGGAATGCATTACTGATTTACCAACTTCATTAAATCTTTGTATGAGAGGATTCCTTTGTTTCCAGGGCCCTAGCATTTTCATGCATCTATGTTTTCTAACTCTTCCTGAGTATAGCTTAAGGAGGGGTGTTGGTGACATTTACCATCATACACACTCTTTCGATCAAATTGGCCTAGTTAAACCACTATCATAAGTTTAATTGACATCAGTGGAGCATTAATCTCCATCATCCAATCACACCCATGCCTACCTACAGTCAAGGAGGCTAACTTAGCCTTCTCCTACAGTCAAGGAGGCCAACTGGAGCACTCCGGGGGTGATCTGAGTGATATTAATGCACCTAATTGCTAACTGGTGGTTACAATTAGTTCAACCAATCAGTTACAGTCAGTTAAGGTGCCTCCATTCATTAAATATATTATTTAATGATTATTTATTATTTTTTAATGAACTGGAGTCAACAAGGCGCCTCCACCAACTTTTGATGGTCAATTCAGCTTTAGTTAACCTCATCAGGGTTCATTGGAGTCATGCAGCACTAGCACTTGATGGTTGGATTGCTATGACATGTGTTTGATCTCCTTCAGTTGAGATTCAGTCATTTATTGCACTCCAACTTCAGTTAGGGTTTGGTGAGTCAATTAGGGTTTTGGTCAAGTGGTTAACTGAGTGAGATTGCATGGCAAAGAGTCAGTTAAGCTAGACTCACTCATTGAATTCGAATTGTCCCTTAGGTATTCAAATTATACATGGAGTTAAGCCATTGCTCTGCATGGAAATTGTAACCCATTATTGTTTATAAAATATACAGAGAGGAAACCTATTTTGGTTCCAGTTATTTTCCAATTCATGAGTATTTGTTAATTATTCTTTGATGATTTTGATTCCTAGTTCCTAGATCACGTGCAAGAATTAATATGGTATCAGAGCATGCGGCAGGACGAAGAAAAATCTCTCAAAAACAAGATTTTTGACAGATTTCTCCATGAAATTTGAGTAATAGCTCAAAAATCCAGCACTGCACCAGAAGCCAAGGCTTACCACTTAATACCCCAAGTAAAGAACTTGTTGATCAAGCTTGCTTGATTGACTGTGCTGGGTGTGATGAAAGCCTAAATGTTCAGGTTGTTCAACATTACGGTGCCCTTTTTGTTTTAATTTGCAGGTTTTATCAGGTACAACTTCAAATGGACTCATCAATCCCTCTTCTCACCCCATTCACAAGCTATTCAGAATGGAAGTTGAAGATGATTGCATCTCTGAAGAGACGGGGTATTTATGAGGTGTCTATTGGACTTGGAAGAGAGTCTTATGAGAATGAGAATGACTGGCTAAATGACCGTGATAGAGCTTTTGGAACAATAGGTGTGGCCCTTGATGATAGCTTGTACTACCCTATTGATTTTGCTGACCACCCAAAGGATCTTTGGACAAAATTGGACAGAACCTTTGGCAAGCACAATGAGGATCATAATAGTACTTTGGAGATCACAAACAGCACCACAAGATTCTTCACTCAAAATTCTCAGCCTCTACTCTCTCTGATGAAGTTGTTCAAGATGAAGATGAAGCAGAATCTTCTACACATTCAATTCTAATTGAAGAAAGTCTCCATGAAGTGACTCCTTCTCCTGATGCTCCGGAAGTTCATGAGATCTCTGATATCTCATCTTCTCATATTTCTGAAACAGAAGAAGACATTCGAGTCTCTGATATTGAAGAAAAATACTGCTGCACTTCCATGCAAACTTTCACCGATGATTTTCCTTTGAATTCTGTGAAAAATTTACCAGTAATTGCTTCCGAAAGTGAAGAGAAATTTGATTTTTCTCCCTCTAATGTTGCTGCTGGTGTGCAAATATGTAAAAAATTGGATATTTTGGAAGAAATATCAGATTATAAGAGTGACACATTCGCTCCCCATGATCTAGATCTTCTAGCAAATTCCTGCAGGATTGCATGCACCAAAATTCAGAATTTTGAAGAAGAAGAAAACTGTGCATCTACCGTCTCAGTTGACCATAATTTTGGATCTGATATGAACCTTATTGGATCTGATATGATATTATTTGGATCTGATCTGATATTTATTGGTTCAAAATTTCAGGCTCATAAACCTTCAATACTGCTTGTAGCTGTTCGCATCAACGGTGTGAAGAAACAAGTACCGCAAGTCTCCTACAAAACTGTTGCTGGGGATTTGATTTCATTTCACAGTTTTGGATCTGTTGTGAACATATTTATATCTGATTTACATTCTGATCTGATATTATTTTGTTCATATTTTAAAATTCAAGAGCTTTCAGCCATGCTTGTAGCTGCTCTCACCAATTCCGGTGTGAAAAATCAAGTACCGCAGTTCTTCTTCAAATTTGCTGATGGGGATTTGGTGTTAGTTTCCTCTTATGAGGTTTCTAATATTTTATTTTGTGATTCATTAGCTATTTCAGAATCTATATCAGATTATGGAGCTCAAGCATTCGCTCTTCAGAGTCCCAGGGATTCTCTACCTTTGGTCACAAGCTCATCTCCTCACAGAACTAGTAAAGAGGAAGACATTTGGCATCCGCTTGGACACTTGCTCCTAAGAATTGGGGCTGATTTTACCATTCATGGTTTTCTGTTCAAGGCTGCAACATATCAGTTTCTTGAGTGTTCCACACATGGTTCAAATCCTCAAGAACCTTTGCTCTCTCTTCAGATAATTTCAGTTGCTCTACATGGGTCCAGTTTTCACCGTGCAGCTATTTATGTTTCTGATTCAGTTGAGTGCATTGCTCTTCTTCCAAAGTGGAAGATTCCTCTAGACATATTCATTTAGTTTGGATTCAGAGGTTCACATGCACAGTCTGAGGATGCTGCTGCATAGAAGAACCAATTCTTGATTTACTGCTTAGTTTGAGGGGGGTATTTTTCCCATGAGGCTTTCCCTATTTCCTTGGTTATATTAAGCAGTTACTTTATTGTACAGGGTGACCTATGGCCTTTGTTGCCAGGGCCCTAGCATTTTCATGCATCTATGTTTTCTAACTCTTCTTGAGTATAGCTTAAGGGGGGGTGTTGGAGACATTTACCATCATACACACTCTTTCGGTCAAATTGGCTTACTTAAACCACTATCCTAAGTTTAATTGACATCAGTGGAGCATTAATTGCCATCATCCAGTCACACCCATGCCTACCTACAGTCAAGGAGTCTAACTTAGCCTTCTCCTACAGTAAAGGAGGCTAACTGGAGCACTCCGGGGGTGATCTGAGTGATATTAATGCACCTAATTGCTAACTGGTGGTTACAATCAGTTCAACCAGTCAGTTACAGTCAGTTAAGGCACCTCCATTCATTAAATATATTATTTAATGATTATTTAATGATTATTTATTATTTTTTAATGAACTGGAGTCAACAAGGTGCCTCCACCAACTTTTGATGGTCAGTTCAGCTTCAGTTAACCTCATCAGGGTTCATTGGAGTCATGCAGCACTAGCACTTGATGGTTGGATTGCTATGACATATGTTTGATCTCCTTCAGTTAAGATTCAGTCATTTATTGCACTCCGACTTCAGTTAGGGTTTGGTGAGTCAATTAGGGTTTTGGTCAAGTGGTTAACTGAGTGAGATTGCATGGCAAAGAGTCAGTTAAGCTAGACTCACTCATTGAATTCGAATTGTCCCTTAGGTATTTGAATTATTCATGGAGTTAAGCCATTGCTCTGCATGGAAATTGTAACCCATTATTGTTTATAAAATATACAGAGAGGAAACCTATTTTGGTTCCAGTTATTTTCCAATTCATGAGTATTTGTTAATTATTCTTTGATGATTTTGATTCCTAGTTCCTAGATCATGTGCAAGAATTAATAGGTTCCTCTTTACTAAACACTTCTTTCAGTATATCCCATGCTCTTCTTGGAGTATAAGCTTCTTAAATGTAATGAAAAATGGAATAACCTATACTGTCTTGTATGAGAATCAAGGAAAAAACCTGTCTTATGTCTTTCTTGAACTCTGTCAAAGTCTTAAATGTTTCTGGATCAATGAGATCCTCTTCAACTACGAAATGCCACAAGTCTTGTGACCTTAAAAAAATTCTTACTTCCATAGCCCATAGATCATAATTATCTCCATCTAAGAACTGCCATATTCCTACGGTGTTAACATACTGATTACATCTTCAATCTCTCCTAGTAATGCTTCTGTTAGCTCCATCTTCAAGCTTCAATCTTCTTCAATCTTCTGGATAATGTTGAAATGTTTTCCAATCTTCTGGATCAACTCCAACAATACTTGCTCTTCAAATTTTGAAAACTTTTCTTGGTGTAGCCATCTTCTTATGAGTGTATACTCAATCAGCAACCTCCGGATGTGAGAGAAGATCTAGATGTGTATGTTCTTTCCACTATGTGAAAAGGCTCACCCAATACAATAGGAATGGATCAGACCATATGCTCTTATACCATGTTAAAGATTATAAAAGAAAAAGGATGAAGTAGATATACGATGGAACACACAATAAACTTATTGATTGCTTGGGCAATGGATTACCTTCTCATTATTAATACAAGTATTTATAGTAATACATAATAGCAAAACCATGAGTTAGAAAATACCATGGATAGCTAAGATAAGGTGACCAAGTCAAACTACTGAACTAACTAACTAATTGATGCACTATTAACCCTAATAGATGATTAAAATTACAATTCTTAATCATTTTGATGTCTTATTACATTTTCTTCATTAGAAAAGGCAGAACACTCAAAATATGTGCAAGAAAGACATTTATTCAAACAATCCATAGTCAAGAAGTGTGTCACAAAGTGAGAATTAAACCTCATTGAAAAAATAACATCAAACCTTCAAACCAATGGATATATACCTAATGGACAATATATTATTTTTTTTGTTGGTTAAGTTCCCTATGACTTGTTGGGAGAACCTTTGGTCTGAGAGACCTCATTATTAACACAAGTATTTATAGTAATACATAATAGAAAAACCATGAGTTAGAAAATACTATGGATAGCTGAGATAAGGTGACCAAGTCAAGCCACTGAACCAACTAACTAATTAATGCATGATTAACCATAGTAGATAATTAAAATTACAATTCTTAATAATTTTGATGTCTTATTACATTTTCTTCATTAGAAAAGGAAGAACACTCAAAATATGTGCAAGAAAGACATTTATTCAAATAATCCATAGTCACGAAGTGTGTCACAAAGTGAGAATTAAACCTCATTGAAAAAATAACATCAAACCTTCAAACCAATGGATATATACCTAATGGACAATATATATATATATATATATATATATATATATTTGTTGGTTAAGTTCCCTGGGACTTGTTGGGCGAACCTTTGGTCTGAGAAACTAGGATTCAGGGGCATCTAAGCCGTCAAAATCTCCCGGGGATCGCACCTGACCTGGCCGCACCAACCCTTAGCGTGGTTGTATTTAAATGTCTCCTTCTAGGAGCAGCAGGTTTTAATCCTGGGCTGCGAAGCAAAAGAAACCCCTCTCGACCGTTTGCTCTACCGGAATTTGACAATGGACAATATATTATTACATTTTCAATTAAAATGAATAATTATTAATTTTAACACATAAGTATTGACAAATTCAATATATCCAAGATTCAAATTTGAAGCCTTCAGATCCTTTCAAAGGCCATTTTAGACATCATAGAATGCCACAAGGAATTTTACCATGAAAAAAAAATTAGTTTCATTTCCATCCCATCAATAGTGAAATTGAGTAAGCCTCGGTAAATTTGCAATAGAAGGGAAACTACAAAATTTTTCCATCAAGGAGTTATCAGTGATTCAGTGGAATATGGGAGAGTCAGGACTCAAAGTCTTCCTTGAATTTCCAAAAATATTTGAATCATGGATGAGGATCTCGGTCACAATGGACATGGACCAAGGTGGGCCACTAGGCTACCTAGTTCCAAGTTCAAATTAGTGAGTCGAGACTGTGACTCAGAATTCAATGTTCACTTTCAAAGAATTTAATGACATGGGAATGCATTACTGATTTACCAACTTCATTAAATCTTTGTATGAGAGGATGCCATCCTTCCAACTCAGTTTTCCATCTGGCATCTTCTTGTTCACTGAGTCACATGATCTCACAACTTACAAGTCACTTGAGTATTTGAGTATATTATGTGAAATTAAATGCTTATATGAGTCATATATATGGATGATGAATTGATTTGATAACCCTCCAGTGTCAAGGCTTCGTAAGGAAAAACTAATGGTGTTGTTTTTTGGATTACAACTTACAAGTTGTAATTTACAATGCATTGAGTAATATTTGCCGTATTCAAACCTAACCTGGTCCAATGGGTATGTAAGTTTCCAGACCAGGGTTTCACCCAGTTTCAAACATTTATATTATGACCACCACATGACTGGGATGATAGATCTTTGGTAGCAGGCTAGCAGCATGTCGCCTTTTGTTTGTGTTAATGAATCATATCCTATACTAGTTAGTCTAGGATTATAGGATTTATTCCAATTTCCTTTCATTTAATTTGGTGAGAATCATTTGAATCAACACTCCATGTCTCCCATGGTCCACCTAGGCCGCTTAGTCTGCCCATCTCATCGGAGGAAGGGGGTTTGGAATCAGAGACAAAGGAAACTAGAACAGAGGGACAACTAGAGAGAAGGGTTGTAGAATATGCATATATTCATCTCTAAAATAAATGAAAGAATTTTCAATATACGTAACTGAATATTATCATTACTTAATTTGTCGGGATGCTTATGCAGTTACTCCTACGCTCGAGCTGATTATGAGGGCTGGTTGTGTCGTCAATGGCTACAATTTGGAGAGGCTCATTTCCATGATTATAACATGAGTGGGATGCTCCTACAAATATCATTATTATGTCTCCCCTCCTCAGCCACCTCGCATTTTGAATTGATTCCTCTTCTTCTTCTTCCTTTTCCTCTTGTGGGCTCTCTGATTTGCGCTCTGAGCACCTTTGAAATGAAGAATGATCTCTGAAATTCTTTGGACATCCAAGGAAAACAATTCCCGATATGCCCTCACCTCCACAGATATATCTATGTTATGTAGAATCAATTATAACATGACTTTTTTTGTAATCATGTGAAATACACAAACATGCATTCGCCTACCTCCGGCAAGGTAAACCATCTTAGGAGCGTCAGGATATTGGGGAATTGATATGGTGTTGATTTCAATCATCTCTCTGCAGAAGGAAATGAGAAGAAAATTCCTCATTTCCTTTTGTGTTGGAAAACTTGAAGGTGCCATCTTCGTCACAGGTAGGAGCAAGAGAAGAAAAGGTATAACATTGGGTAGGATGGATTGAGCTTCCCCAAACATAAAGATATTGGAGAAGTATGTGGGAGAAAAAAACATTATCCTTGGTTTACAAGTATAGGACAGTTAGAGGTCAGGACTCATACTTCAACTCTCCAATTCCATGCTTCAGTGTCTCCCTGATTTATATTTCCTCTATAAGATTTTGCAGAGCTAAGCTTTCAACTTGGTTGTCGTGAATTTACAGGTATGTACAACATTTTGCACATGTGTAACAGTTTATATGTGGATAAAAGTTAAATGTGTTGCTTGTTGGAGTTCCTTTTAGTGCTTTAAATATAAGGGTTTAAAGCTTCTCCATCCAAAATGTTGTTTGAAATTTGTAATGTATTATTTGACAGCATGTCCACTAAGTCTTGAATACTCAATAGATGTAACCTTAAAAAACCCAGTATTTAAATGAAATTAGAACCAAAATAATGTATAATTTTCATAGGCTAGGACCACAACTTCATTTGGGCAAAGGAGCAAGCAGAAAGAGCCTCGTATTTGAGTTCCAAAATTTTCAATGCTCTTTATTTGCTGTGAATTGTAAACATTAGGTTGAAAGAAAGAAAAATATTCGAATACAAGTGTTTGAATTGTTCCAATTTCCTTAATGAAATCCAAAGGTTGAAAGGATAAAATATTTAACAACCAACACTGTAAATGTTGTAGACTCCGACCCCTTTATTTTCCTCTCATCCTTCTAATAATGGCAACAAGAAGAAAAAAATATCTACCGATATTTCTAAACAAGGGAATCCCTCAACGGACATTCATGAATGATAGACTGGGAGTGCAATGAGTTAGCAAAGAACATGATTTCAACAACCTTGTGTTGGAAAACTTGAAGGTGCCATCTTCGTCACAGGTAGGAGCAAGAGAAGAAAAGGTATAACATTGGGTAGGATGGATTGAGCTTCCCCAAACATAAAGATATTGGAGAAGTATGTGGGAGAAAAAAACATTATCCTTGGTTTACAAGTATAGGACAGTTAGAGGTCAAGACTCATACTTCAACTCTCCAATTCCATGCTTCAGTGTCTCCCTGATTTATATTTCCTCTATAAGATTTTGCAGAGCTAAGCTTTCAACTTGGTTGTCGTGAATTTACAGGTATGTACAACATTTTGCACATGTGTAACAGTTTATATGTGGATAAAAGTTAAATGTGTTGCTTGTTGGAGTTCCTTTTAGTGCTTTAAATATAAGGGTTTAA
Source organism: Pseudotsuga menziesii (assembly GCA_001517045.1). Taxonomy (NCBI): domain Eukaryota; kingdom Viridiplantae; phylum Streptophyta; class Pinopsida; order Pinales; family Pinaceae; genus Pseudotsuga; species Pseudotsuga menziesii. The sequence continues at coordinate 10,047 of LPNX011040580.1, read as the reverse complement.
AGCTTCTCCATCCAAAATGTTGTTTGAAATTTGTAATGTATTATTTGACAGCATGTCCACTAAGTCTTGAATACTCAATAGATGTAACCTTAAAAAACCCAGTATTTAAATGAAATCAGAACCAAAATAATGTATAATTTTCATAGGCTAGGACCACAACTTCATTTGGGCAAAGGAGCAAGCAGAAAGAGCCTCGTATTTGAGTTCCAAAATTTTCAATACTCTTTATTTGCTGTGAATTGTAAACATTAGGTTGAAAGAAAGAAAAATATTCGAATACAAGTGTTTGAATTGTTCCAATTTCCTTAATGAAATCCAAAGGTTGAAAGGATAAAATATTTAACAACCAACACTGTAAATGTTGTAGACTCCGACCCCTTTATTTTCCTCTCATCCTTCTAATAATGGCAACAAGAAGAAAAAAATATCTACCGATATTTCTAAACAAGGGAATCCCTCAACGGACATTCATGAATGATAGACTGGGAGTGCAATGAGTTAGCAAAGAACATGATTTCAACAACCTTGTTGTCGTAAACCTCCCAAATGTGTGTTTATGATCCGTATTCCTTGTTTACTATGGTAGACACTAGACACCCAACTTGTAGTGATATTTGTTGGAGAATTTTAAGTTCTTCCTCATAGTGGACTAATAAATACTTAATCTTTCCGATGAAGTTGATAAACTCGATAGAGATTGGAGGGACTATCCATAATCCACCTAAAATTTGTGGCTTTTGTTTGATCACTTCGAACTAGGTGATAAAATCGATATACATTGGAGGGACTATCCATAATCCACCTAAAATTGGGGCTTTTGTTTGATCACTTCGAATTGAGCATCTCGGGAGGACATGATTCAATTCTAAAAATAGTTGTTGAATTTAGGGTTGAGAAAAAAAAGTTGTTTCTTGAAAGCATTAGGTATTACATTCTAGGGTTTTTGTTTTCTGTATTCCCAATCACACTTGACCAATAGAGCCGCCATTGAGAGGAATCAACCCTCCATTCAAAGGTCCTTCCAAATTCCAATGCCTTATTTTATCAACGACCTAACGACCGACATTTTTGCCGGCCCAACAAAGTTGTCCCTTATCTAAGTTCAATAAACTATATGCTCCATGGACGAGGATAGTAGAGACTTCTTTATATATGTATGGACTTGCATTAGCTAAAATAATAATAATATTGTATCAACACATGTGTCCTTGTATTTGTATGAGATCTTGCTCCATGACATGAATGGTGGAAGATGCCCCAACGGTTTCCAATGTGAATCATGTGAGGGCCATAGAGATGTGAATTATAGGTTTCCACACAATAATCGAGTGTGTATTATAGTCATCTCTTGTGGGCTCTAGGAGGTTGAATAAATAGTTGTTACTCCTAAAAAATTTAGCTGATAGCAATGCTTTTCTATTTATTTCTGATTTACAATTAGTTTGTGTGCATCTGAAAGTCATAAACCGAAATAGAACAAAATAAAATTAAAAAATAAAAGTTTAAAATACTTGATATGTGTTGGGGAATTGGAAGTGTTTCAGTAAAATAGCTAGGATAAGATGTCAATATTGGAGAGACTTGGAAATGATTTTTTTTTCCAATTTATAGGATTTATATAATTAAGGGTATAGAAGGTATTTACTTTTATGAGGATAACCCCTACATTAGGGAGGCCACATGGATAAGAATGTGCAAATTATGCATTGGATGTAAACCATTTCAATTTGTATTGACTTTGGTTCTTGTTTTGTTCTCCCTCCCTTACTACAATCTACCTACTCACCTACTCTTTCCTATGTCATGGATAGATAGATTTGCTCATGAATAGTTCATGAATAGATAGATTAAACCATTATAGGCACTACGGGCATTCCAACTCAATTTCCTTATATTATAGGAACTACAGGCACTGAAAGAAATATATAGGGAGACGAGAGTTTGTTATTACATAAGTAAGATAACATGGAAGGATAATTTTAGGGGCGATATTTATCCCATGGGCTATTTTTCCATGGTTTTCTCCAAAAAGAGATTTGCTAATTTTCATTTTTTAAAGCCCCATTTCGCCCAATTTTGATGGGGTAAAATTTTTTCACCCTAAAAATGGCCAAATTATTATATAAATGATATAAATCCTTATAAATTGAAATATTTTTAGAAAAAAATCGCCAAACATTTTATAGTGTATGTTTTACGAATTGGTAAGATTCGCCAACATTTATATACTTTTAAATAAGCATGGTTCCTTAAAATTATCCGTGATAACATGTCTTTCATGGTGCATTTCACCTAGAGGGGTATATCTCTCCCTCTTACTATTGTGACTAGTCTCAATGACTATTCCTTTGGGGTATGCACTTATTGCTTCTAAATGATTTTCTTTTCATTTCCAATTTCCAATAAGTTTGTGTACATTTGAAATGGACCATAAACTATAAATTATAATAGACAAAAAAAAATTCACCTTTGAATATGAAAATAATCAAAGAGATGAATAGCTAAAACAAAAACCTTTTTCTACCATAATCGATCTCATTTACATTGTCCAAAAGGATGCCTCTCTTCAATTATTGTAGTGTTCTTTAAAGAAATCCAAGTTGAATTTTATTATAAATATGATGCTTAGGGATTAGGTGGAGTTTGAGTTTGAAATTGAATGACTAGTTACTCACAAGTGGGTCCATATGGACAAACATATCAATTAGCTTTGTGATGGTATTTGTAACTTTGTAAAGCCGTTAATGGAAATGTAGATTGGAAAAAACTTATGTTTTTAGTTGGAAAGAAAATAATACAATGATTTTAATAGCATGTAGAAAAGTTCATTTCAAAAGAGGTAAGGTAAAATGTCATGGTGAAATTCTTTTTAATTTTATGTTATTTCTTTAAACCATTGGTTATGCTAATTATCAAGTGGTCACAACAAGGACCAACAATTTTAAATCTCCGAGAGATGTACAATGTTAGAAGTACACTAGTTTTAGGTGGATACCTTGGCACCGGACAAAATACACGTACCTGTGGAGGCTACTTTCATCCCCAAATTCGTGTTATGCATTCACATAAGGTTGTGAGTAGTTCTCAACTACTCTAATCACTTTCACATGATAGGAAACAAACATCATGGTTACATGTTCTTCATTCTCAACCTTTATTTTAGTCTCTTCTCCTCTATACTAATTCTTAAGTAATCCACCATAAAAAGAATTTGAACATGATAAATCATTATATACATGGTTTACCTCACTAATTTCATGTAAATGTTGACTTGGAATTTCTTCTTATTATCATTTGTTTTTTATACAATGTTTTTAATAAATAATAAAATTTTATTGTAGACTTATATTTTCATATGAATTTTTTTTTTATATTTACATGTCAACATTGAAGAGTTCAATTTCTCATGACCCTTCAAAATGAAATGGGATCCTGCCCTTCAAATTTGATATTTGTTAGAGGGCTACTCCATGGAAAATTCCAATATCTAATATTCAAACTGAATCAAGGTATGGTCAACTCATCATTCACAACATTTATTACAAAGGGCTCCACAAGAGCATCATGTCACTTACAAGAGTAGAACCTGGGTGGGGAGGATAACATCATTCCTCCCAACTACCCAAGCTACATCCATTTGACAAAGAAACAGTCTATAAACCTGGTTAGAATTACAAAACCAATTTGGATCCACGTGAAAGTAATAATCATAAGAATGGGAGTACAAAATGAAATGGGACCCTGCCCTTCAAATTCGATCCGTGAATGAAATAACCAATCAAATTTGATATCCGTGACAGCAATAGTGATAAAATGGGAATACAGCCTGTAAACCTGCTGAGAATGACAAAACCAATTTGGATCCCCGTGAAAGTAATAATCATAAGAATGGGAGTACAGCTTGCAAACCTACTGATAATGACAAACCCGGTCAAACCATATTCATTATTTTTAATGAATAGAAATTATAGAATACCGAACTATCACTGTGACACAGAATACAGAATACCGAACTTGCACTGTGACACAGAATACCTTTTATGTAATGAATGGCCTCGCGCCACGTCGTCTCAAGCATTGGTTACCTTATTTATGCGTCGTACAGTGCAATGAATCAATCGTACCTTACCCATTCTACAGTTAGATAATTCAGTAATGGTGCAAATTCATGATACCGCCATAATTCTATCGTCGTAAGTCCAGCTAGCTGGCGTCCTGTCAAGTATGAATGGAAATTATTTTCTATTGCCATGCTTTCGGTGATTTGCTGGTGATGCTTCCTCAGAATCTGGGAGTGGTGATGGATATCTTCCTTGTCTTCTTGATCGTGAGCTTCCTGGCCTTCGCATGCTATGCTCTATTTCTCAACAGAAATACAAAGAGCGGAGTCCCTCCTGAATGGCCTTTCATAGGGATGCTCCCGTCCTTGTTTTTACATTTCAACCATCTATACGATTCCATTTCACGAATCCTTATTCGATGCGGGGGAACTTTTATGGTGAAAGGCCTTCCGCAAGACATTGTGCTTACAAGCGATCCCGTAAACGTGGAGTACATTTTGTCAACTAAGTTTTCAAGTTTCCCAAAGGGTCCCGGTTTCAGGAGCGCGTTTACAGATGTATTTGGTGATGGATTGTTTAACGTCGATGGAGAACTATGGATTCAACAAAGGAAGGCGTCTGTGGTACACTTTAATTCTGTATCTAGTCTCTCTTATTTGTTGAAAACGGTACAAGACTCATTGCGCCAAAATTTCATCCCTATTCTGGATAACACCATTTCCAAGGGAATCGCTATCGATCTTCAAGACATATTCTTTCGTTTCTCGCTTGACAACATTTGCAAAATCGCATTTGGAGTGGAAGTGGGGTGTTTAACTCCATCTCTTCCCACTATTCCTTTCGTCAAAGCATTCAACGACGCTATTGAAGCATCCTATAGTCGATTTATAACGCCTATATTTTTTAGAAACATCCTGAGCCGTTTGGGTTTGGGGATTGATGTGAAACTTCACTCTGCTATGAAGACCATCGACAAGTTTATCGTGGAGATCATGGAACAAAGTGGCATGTCGGATAACCGTGCAAATTTATTGTCTATTGTTATGAAATCTACAGACCAAAAAGGCGTCCCATATTCCGACACCCTCTTACGAGGCCTTTGTCTGAGCTTCATTCTTGCAGGGGGCGACACAACGCCCGTGGCACTTTCCTGGTTCTTTTGGGTGCTTCTTCAACATCCCCATGTTGAGGATAAGATTCTCGAAGAGATCCACCGCATTTTAAAGAAGAGATCAGCTGCTAATTATGTGAAGCCCGGTGATCCACTTTGTTTGAGCAGGGAGGAGCTGAAAGAAATGCATTATCTGCACGCATGCCTATCCGAGACAATGAGACTTTACCCGCCTGTGCCATTGGGCAGAAAGGAGGCGATAGAGGACGAGGTCTTGCCAGATGGGACGCCTATGAAGAAGGGGACTGCCATTGTTTACATTAGTTACGCCATGGGACGAATGGAAAGCATATGGGGCCCGGACTGCATGGAATTCAAGCCAGATCGATGGCTTAATGACGTGGGCGCTTTTGTGAACCAATCAAATTACAAGTACCCCGTTTTCCACGGAGGTCCTCGAATGTGTATGGGGAGAGAGATTGCATATTTGCAGATGAAGCACATAGCAGCATCCATCTTATATGGTTACAGGGTGAGACTGGTTAATGAAGGTGAACAGGTGAAATATAAGGTAGGAGGGTTAACTATGTTTATGAAGAAGGGACTGTGGGTGACGCTACAACCAAGGGCAACTCAGCATTCGGGGTCTATGTGATGTATTCATATACGCTCCACGCCAGGAACATATTCGTATGAATCATAGAGATTTAGTTCACTAAGTAATGTACCGTTTTCCTGTGTGTTATGAATAGTCTCTTTACTAGTGATTAAGTTCTACCTAAAGTACTCTACTCATCGTGTAATGAATTGCAGTGCAATATTAATATGAGTTAATAAATACTCTAATCTTCTCATGTTTGATGTGAATAATTGTATTGCAGTGCAATATTAATATGATGAGATTTAATATGAGTTAATAAATACTCTAATCTTCTCGTGTTTGATGTGAATAATTGTATGAACATGATGAGATTTCGTTGCAAGTTGATAGCAATTTTTCTCTTATCATCACGTGTAGCAAGGAAAGGAAGATCGCAGCATGTTGCATATTTAATATCACCGAACCCTGCCAAGATTCATTTCTGTTTAAACTGATGATACCTATACCAGATTTAGTTTCATTTAAAATAGAAAAGCAAGAACGTAAAATTTTTAGCCGTAACCAACGGTTATGTACGAATTGCTATGGATTTCTTTCTTAGATAGAATCTAATTCTAATGGAAAGCACCTGAATCGTTAAATAGAATCTAATTCTAAATTGTTCTAAAAACTTAAAATTACAATATATCTAAATCTTTATAGAAGAATATTATCAATTCGATTTTATATTCCAATTACAAAACAATCCACATTATTAAAAGAGGCACCACTGCATTTAGATAACCAGCTATAATGAAGAAACCCGTTTGTATTTCTCAGCAGAAATGTTGCTTATGAAGCTCTCATGTTATTATAAGCAGGTATATTGTAATCTATTGCAAGTCAAATTCTTTTGACTTTGGTATTAGTTGCTCTCTTTTGATGCAGGTATAAAAAATTAAAATCTGTTTTGCAAAGTATAACTTAGGGATTTGTAAAATATTTTAAACTATTTTGTAAACAGCTGATTGGTGGATAAAAGATGATGTAAACTTTGGAATTTGGTATCTGGATTTGAGTTGACATGTGGCAACATGACGTCATAATAATAAAATTAAAAAAATAAAAATTATATCCCATTGCCAAGTGGTACCATCGAAGCCAGCTGTTCTGGTTTTTTTTCACACCTCGGGCCAATTATTTTTCTCCCCACACAGCTGCATCTCTCCCTATCGCCCACGCATTCACTATAAGCCTTGTTTTAGCAGGAATGCAGTATCCCGCTACAGTGCACGCTTCCATTGACTCGCGGGGAACCAGCAAGGGAACAGGGGAATGCAATCTCAGCGTTTCCTTCACCACACATTGCAGGTACTCCAGATTTGGCACATCACATGGCATTACCCGTCGATCTTTGTCCACGGCCAATTCGAGCTCTTCCTGCAGCATCTTCATAATAGCAGGATTCCTTAACATCTCTGACATCGCCCATTCTAATGTAGTTCCTGACGTATCGGATCCAGCATTCATCGTGTCGAGAAGAATGCCCTTCATGTTGTTCCTGCTGATTACGTTCGTGGTGTTGGGACTCTCCGATATGTCGAGCAGCATGTCTAAAAAATCATTATTTGTCTGTCTGTTTTGCTTCCTCCTCTCAATGCGTTCATCGATTATCTTGTCAGCCAAAGAGTTGAATTCTTGGTGCATTTTCTTCATGCGCCTCCTAATGCCCTGCAAATCCAACCATTCGAGAGAGGGGATGTAATCTCCAATACAAAAAGCACCGATTAAAGGTGACATCCCACGCATCAGTTCGGTTAATCCGGCCAATCCTTTAATGCCCACGGGTCCTTCGCCGAACATTTTGTGCTCATCAACGTTCTGCATATTATATTTGCCGTGAGGGACAAGAGTGCCTTGCTCACATTAACGGCCTTGGCCCCGTTCTCGCTTTCTTGCCAAATGGAACGAATCATCTCAGACACCTCTTCCTCTCGCACCGATTGGAAGGACTCGATTCTTTTGGCAATGAGCAGTTCTAACACGCAGATTTTTCTCATTTGCCTCCAATAATCTCCATACGGAGCAAATGCTACGTCTCTGAAATTGTAGAACAAGTACTTCCCTACTGCTAATGCGGGTCGGCTAGCAAAGATGAGATCGTTAGTTTTGAGAAATTCCTTGGCCATCTCAGGAGAAGAAACCACAATGGTGGGGACGGAGCCAAAGTGTAGATACATAATGGGACCATATCTGTCCGCGAGGTCTTTCAAAGAACAGTGCGGAAGCTCTCCCAGCTGATGGAGATTCCCGATGATGGGCCATGGAGAAGGCCCTGGGGGCAGTTCTTGATTGCCTGATCTCTTCGCTCTCAAACGATATTTGCAGAAGAAGATGGCGATCAAAACGAGTGTCGTTAGCCCTGTTGTGGTAGCTGATACCCATCTGCCAGCTTGTGCGTCTAGACTTGTCAGCAACTTCTCTTGTAAATCCATTTTTCCAGATCTGAGCCTCACTGCATCTCCGACTTACTGAATACCTAAAGCATTGATAGATTTACAACGACGATGTCAATGCAGCGTATGATTATCGTGGAGTGGAGCACATGAATAAACGTGTGGTGGAGTAAAATAATTGGCTGCACAGCCACAGCACCATAGTATTACTATTTATTTTATGAGCATTTTGTGTGGAGGTTAATCACTATTGGCCTCACTACATGAACATGAAAGACTCGTAGCTTCATCGCTTCCTTGGGTTTTCGCTGACAATTTCTCATGAGTGGTCTGAGTTACATAAAGTCATTTAGTTTTTGTTTTGTTTTTAATTTATTGATTTTTATCAATTATTCTATAGTTTTTATTATTTCTTTTTATTTTTTTCTTAAAATCTTATCATTTTTATTTATTTATTTTAATTTTTTAATTTTAATATATTTTAATTAATTATTAACTTTATTTTCTCTCCATTGTCATTTTCATCAAATTTTTCTGATTAAATTATTAAAAACATATCTTCTTTTTTAATTCTGTTTTTTATCAACCTACCTAATCTGTCTTCTTTTTAAAACTTTATATATATTCATTCTCCTCAACCCTATTTCATCCCAATCTTATTTTTAAAACTTCATATATATATTAATTATGTATATATAAAATTCTAAAAATAAGATTTTTTTTTTCTTATCAACCTACTTAATATTTGTTTTATTTTTTAAAACTTTATCTATATCCATTTTCCTCAACTCTATTTCATCTCAATCTTATTTTTAAAAATTTATATATATACTATTTAAGGATGAAGCCAAGTTGATATAAAGATACGAGGGCATCGTTAAACTATTGGAAGATCAACAAAAAATGTTGCATTGCAAAACATTGAAAATAATGTTACTTCTAAGTTTAAAGAGAAAATGTGGTGTGAGAAAAATGCAGAGGCTAAAAGGAAATTAAGATATTATAAGGAGGTCAAACTCTACTCTAGAAAATCAAAAATATCTCTTTGTTTTAACTAGTTCAAAGAAATAAATTAATATAGATGACCTCCATAGTGAAACAGTGCCTAAAACACCATGGGTGGAAAGGATTTGCCATCTCTATGAGATTATGAACATTGAGGATGAAAATCACTTCCTCTTAGAGTGCCCTGCCTACACCCACATTAGATCTCAGTTTCATAATCTTTGTTGCAATACCTACCTTCCTAACCTTTTAACCTGTCAAAATTATAGTGAGCTCCTGAAGCTTCTCTCCAAGCTCTTTGAGAATATGAATACAATTTTAAAACAATTTTAAAACAAACTAAATAATTAGTTTCTTTAGGTCCCATAAACCAAAGTTTGGTCTCATTAGATGTTAACCACCACCATCCTTATCACTCTATATATATAAAGTGTTATTTTATAAAACTTCATGTATATATATATATATATATATAAAGTTCTAAAGATAAGACCAAGATTAGGTGAGTTGGTGAGAAAAACTAAATTAAAATAAATCAATAAAGTTATATATATATATATATATATATATATATATATAATTCATTAAGGGCTGATGCACAATCATGGACTCCTTTAAGGACACTTTAGATGCCACATAATACTAGAATAAACAAAAAACTCTGATTTTAGGTGAAAATTAGGGGTACTTCCCTAACTTATTTGAAGATGAAGTAAAAAAAGAAAAGATAAGTAATTGAATTAGCTTTCATAATATATAGGGTTTATGCAGAGAAAGTGTGTGCAAATGATTATAAAATTAGTTTCCGTGAAAGTGGGTTTTCAAATTTTCAGC
>LPNX011040564.1:14485-142404 GCA_001517045.1 Pseudotsuga menziesii | reverse complement strand
TTTGCAAACTCCGTCATGCTTTGCTTGGAATTCTGGAAGACCTTCAACAGCTTTGCTTGCAATAGGTAGTGCTCTATAGTGTACATGAGCAAGTCTTCTGTGCCAAAGTTCATTTGGCTCTACTGAATCATGAATCAAGGCTTGTTCTGGATGTCCCTTCAATTTATACAGACCTCCTTCTTGTTCACCAATTATTACCGCTTCATCGATAGTCTTTCCTTTTGGCCACATGATGACTTGACCATCTATGAATGCCACCCACATTCCTTTTGCATCCAATGCTGAAATAGATAGAATATTCTTTTTGAGTCCTGGAACAAACAATACTTCTTTCATTGTTAGAGACTTACCAGATTCTAGCTTGTATGAAGATTCCCCACTACCTTTTATTGGATATTGGTAGTCATCTCCTAGTTTCACCTTGTGAGGTGATTCATGTTCTGATAGTCTCACAAAAGATTCCTTGAATCCTGTCATATGTTTGGAAGCACCGCTATCTATCAACCAATCATCACTTCCATGAGTAATGTTACCTGTGAGAGCTGAAATCAAAACATATTCATCCTCACTTGAAGAATCTTCACTTTCATATCTTGACCTTTTTCTGGATGGTTCATCATCCTCTGCAGCATGAGCATGATGTCTTCTTTTGCTGCTCTTCTTTAACTTCTTCTGTTTGTTAGGACAGTCTTTTGCAAAGTGTCCTACTTCATCACAAGTATAGCATATGATTCTAGACATATCTCTTTTGGAATTATCTTTGAAAGAAGGCTTACCTTTGTAATGCTGTTTCTTCTTTCTTGATGACTTGAAGTGAGTCTTGGAGCGAGCTGTAAGAGCTTGGTCTTCACTTCCCATCTTCTCTTCTCGAGCTGCTATCCTAGCTTCTTCTTGAGAGCATTCTTCCCATAGTCTGCTGAATTTGACCAGTTTCTTTCTAGCACAAATTCCTTGAATGAAAGCATCCCATGACCTAGGGAGGCCATTCAATGTAGTCATGACAATCTATGCATTTTCCACTTCTTCATCAACAGCTTCTAATTGTTCCTTGATTTGAGAAACCCTTGTGAAGTATGAATGTATAGTTTCTGCATTCTGAATCTTCACATTCTTTAACTGGTTCCTCAAGGTCATCTTCCGATTGATGTTATTTCCTTCAAACAATTTGGTTAGGGCATCAAACATAGCTTTAGGTGTCTTGAGAGAGGACACCTGAGGGATAAGATGATCCTTAATAGAATCAGCAATGATCCTCTTTGCCATAACCATCTTCTTCTTATGAAGATCTTTTTCCTCATCTCCCTCTGGAACTGGAACCTCCTCATGAATGTAGGAGTCTAATTCATTCTCTTCCAGGACTAGGGAGATTCTATACTTCCAAGCTCGGAAATTATCATCCCCCTCAAGCTTTTCATCAAGCTTGGTATGATGAGACATCTTTAAATAAGAACCTCAAATGGAAATACAAAAGATTTTAGATCTTACCAGGTTCAAGATGTCAAATCTGAAGCTTGGGCTGAAATCTTGCAGAGCTGGTTCAGGAGCAACTAGGGTTTTTCTTTTCTGGAGTTCTATCCACCCAAAAGCTTTCAAACTTGTTCCTAACTTCGATTTTGAATAGGAGAACAATCCAGCCTTGGTCCCACTGAAAAATTCTTCTTCAATAAAAAGCCCTAATTTCCGGCCCAAGTGATAGGTCCAAAACTGAAAATCCTCCGAATTGAATTCTGTTTCCACAGAAAGATGCGCCCTAGTGAGGAGAGTAAGTCCACCTTACTTTTGCTGAAAAATAGTGGAGAAAGATCCACAAACGAGGAAGCCCTAGCTTCCGCAGCTGCACAGTGTCTTCTTCTCAGGTTAGCTCTGATACCATGTTAGTTTTCAACATTTAAGCTAGCATTATAACAAGATCTTTTCACTGAGAGAATAACAAGCACAGCATTCACATAAGCACATCACAAGAGACAAGAGACACAAATATTTTAGGAGGGGAAACCATAAATGGAGAAAACCCCTCAACTTCCTCTAAGATAGTATCACCACAAGATGTGAACCCAAAACAGTAAGATGACCTCCCTTCACAATAGAAGCCTTCTGTCTTCTGTCAAGCACAAGAATTTCCTTCTCCAAAAGTGCGCCACACTTGAGAGAGCAAGAGAGCTAAGTCACAATTGATAAATAGAGAGACACATACTCTCTATTTATATTAGTCCGTTCACTTAAGTTGCCATTTCACACGTAGGCTCAACCCTAATAATTACTACTCGAGCCTACACCTTAATTAGTGTATAATAACTCAAGTGCCCCTAAACTGTTGGGACTTACCTAATGACTTGACATGACTTGGTTACATTATTAATCCTCCCGATCGGAACATCAGGGCATGACCACATGACTCAAATACATAATAGAAACATCCTGGAATAAACATCGGGTTACAATAATATAAAATATATAGAAGAATACATTCCGAAGTTACATATACATCAACACAAAATGCAACCAAAACTCAATGATTGAGGGTGGAGGAAGGGTTTGGAGGTCATATCTAACAATATGAATAGATCTGAAAAGATTTGGTAATGTGATTAGGGATGGCAAGAATGAACCAACAGGTGGTGGATTGAAATTTCCCTCCACAACCAAGTCACTCAGTTGACTAGTAAAACATCCCAAACTCATCAAAATCCACTCCACATAGAAATAATGTTGGACCTATGGGATCTATGACTATAATATGCAACCTACAAACCATAGTCCATCAACCCAAAACCCAAAAGTGAAGGAAAATTGAGCTGATCTCTAAGTTTGAGAGGCATCCAAACAACTCCAAAAGACTCAAGTAATGCTCCAAATATACCAAAATGAAACCAAAACTCAATTATTGAGGGTGGAGGAAGGGTTGGGAGATCAGATCTAACAATATGAACAGATTTGAAAATATCTTGCAATGTCATTAGGGATGGCAAGAATGAACCAACAGGTGGGGGATTGAAATTTCCCTCCACAACCAAGTCACTTAGTTGACTAGTAAAACATCCCAAAATCAACAAAATCCACTCCACAAAAACGTAATGCTAGACCCAGGGGATCTATGACTATCATATACAACCTAAAAACCACAGTCCATCAACCCAAAACTCAAAAATGAAGGAAAAATGAGCCGATCTCTGAGTTTGAGAGGGTTGGCGCACCTTCCTACATTGCACCAGAGTGCCAGAAAGGGGATAGCACACTTAGTACACTAGGAAAGAGTGTCATTGGCGCACTTACTACACTGGGAAAGGGCACCAATAAGATAGTGGTGCTCTGTGTACTAAACCCAAGGGAGAAGGGATAGGGGTCTAGTACTAAACCCAAAAAGAGTCAAGGATGTCCCAGAAACTATTCTACAACAAAATATAAAGGGGGGGGGGTCTCTAGAGCCTAGGAAATGGATTGATAAAGAGACATGAAATCAAAAACAAAATCAAATCAAATCTATGTGTATCCCTAGGGGAGTTGCCAAATTTGTTAGTGGATAAATCTACTCAAGCAGACTCAAGCCAGCTCTCCCTAGTCCGAGTGGATCTGGAAAAAATCAAGTACATAATACATCCTACTTTCCTAAATCAAATAGAAATGCAAGTTAATAGATAGATCACTTACCTAAGGTCTGCAAATACTCTTCTCTCTTTGTTGATCCAAGCTCCAGAGCCTTCATATCTTGAGCTACAAAACCCTGTAGAGAAAGTGGAAACAAGCAAACAGTACATGCATATCTAAACATGAATTGATATAATCTAACAGTTAAGGAAGAAATATCTAAACATCATCAACACAACAATGTTTATGGAAAGAGTTTATATTACTGTAACCAAGGAGATACATAGAATTACATAGGAAAGAACATGTCAACCTAGCCTTAAGGCTACAATATTCCATCCAACAATACAAGCTAAGCCACTAAAGAAAGATAATATCCTCCCAAAGGATGATAGGAATCACCTATAAATTCCACTAGCATAAAAGCACCATAGTCCTTCCTCCCTTCACCATGGAGAGAGGGTTCAATTTATAAGGCTAAAGGGATAAAGTAGGTTGATGATTAAGAGGAGCGGTCTAAGGGATATTCCCCATAGGTTAGGGAACCGAATGCCACCTCACCTAGAAGTAGGGATGATCCTCCGCCTCATCCACCTCGGAGAAGGGCCTCGAAGCTTCTCTTTTTTCCCTCTAAACACCATCAGTGCACCTTGTTGTAGGAGAAAGAGCATCGATGCACCTTGCATGAGGAGAAAGAGTGCTAGTGGTGCTCCTTACATGAAGGGAAAGAGTGTCGGCGCACCTTTCCTGAGGAGAAAGAGTGCCAACCCTCCTAGAGGAGGAAAAAGAGTTAGGGTAAACTTCAAACTCAATCAACTTTAGCCAGTGAAACTTTATGGATTAGGCATAAGGTTGACACATGGATCAATATGACAAGATTTCAATGTAACAAGTAGTGAAGCTACCTGTTTATTTTTCAAGTTTTTAACCTCCGATTCTAAGTGAAAATTTATCTTTGTTTATTTGCAAACTCAGAAATTTAATAACTAGAACTAAACATGAATTTTTCAAGCTTAAAACACTGCTGCAACTTTAATATTTTATTGATAGAAAATAAATAATAAGCATGCAATTCAACATAGAGAACTCAGGAATTTTTGGCCAATGGCCTTGGAAAAACCCACAAGGGGAAAACCTGTCAGAGATAGAGAATTTTTATTTTTCAGGAGAAGTTAATCATTTACAGCAATACACAGAAAATATCAAACCAAATTATCTCAACCCAGAAGATTACTTTTTGCCTCGATTCTCGTGCTCGACAACAAAACCAAACTCTGATTTTTTTCTTCTATTGAACTGTCTTGAAAACCATGCCATTGTACAGATAGTACAGCTGTTACAGTATGGCCTATTTAGTCTGTATGAAATGCCTCGAAAAATATGCCTGCTGGTTACCTCAATTTATGTGCACAAAAAAGCACTTCTCGATTTATGTGACGTACTATCATTCCTCGAAAACCGTGTTGAACCTCACTACCTTGGTTTCTGTGTTGTACGGAACCATACAGTACGACTTGTATGGACATGCAGCCTTTAATGCTGCTACCTCAAAATATGTGCCAACCTACTCCTCGATATCCATGCCCTGTCCTTGCTGATAACCTCCTCGAATTACATGCCCACTGAAAGTCTCTTCTTTTGGGTGTCTCAAAAATCGTGCCCCTCCTTCAACTCTCTCTCTTCTGCTCTCTCAACTCTTGTTCTCTCAAAAATTGAGGCAAAATGCCTTTCCCTTGCCTTTTTGAGTGAACCCTAGTGTGAGTCTAATCTAACGATGGAGATTAGATTAGATCAACAGATGAAATTAATTGCTCATATTTTATTCTCAAAATATTAATTCACTCACCCACTTAAATTTATCAAAAAGTGACTTTACACTCTAAAGTCAAATTAAATGCTTTCACTTAAGTCATTTAATGCAATGGTCACTTTATTTCCCCTCTCTAAGTGACTAAAGCTAAAGTCACTTAGGGAAACACTTCCCTAGGTACAAAACTAACACTCCCTCTTACCGAGGAAGGTGTTTTGCACCACTCCCAACTTGTCCTGAAAGAAGACAAACTTGCCGCTCCCCAAAGACTTTGTCAGTATGTATACTAATTGCTCATCAGTGGAAATGTACTGAAGCATAACTGCCCCTCTCTGAACATAGTCCCGGATGAAATGATATATGATCTCAATGTGATTTGACCAGTCATGAAATATTGGATTCTCAAAGAGCTGGATGCAACTTTGATTATCACAGTAGATCACCTTAGGCTTCATCTCCTGACCAAATAAATTCACCAGTAACTTGCGAAGCCACAAAGTCTTGCAGCTGGCCTAGCTGGATACCATATACTAAACCTCTACAGAAGTCAATGCAACAGATTTCTACTTCCGACTGAACCACAACACTACTGTCGAGCCCACACTGAAACAAAATCTGGAAGTGCTCTTCCGTTCTGCAACATTACCTACCCAATATGAGTCTGTATAACCAACCAATATG
This sequence comes from Pseudotsuga menziesii, assembly GCA_001517045.1. Lineage (NCBI taxonomy): Eukaryota > Viridiplantae > Streptophyta > Pinopsida > Pinales > Pinaceae > Pseudotsuga > Pseudotsuga menziesii. Next base: position 136,328 of record LPNX011040564.1, on the reverse strand, counting down.
ATCCCCTCTTACCTCCTGTAGTCCAGACCAAAATCCACTATCCCTGGTAGATAACGCAACACATGTTTTGCAACAACCCAATGCACACTCCTAGGCTCAACCATGAACTGATTAAGAGTGTTCACTGCAAAACACAAATATGGCCGAGTGTTGACCAGATACATCAATGACCCAATAAGCTAACGATATAAGGTAGGATACACCAACTCTCCCTCAGAAGGATGAAGCTTCTTCTAGTTGGTGATCATAGGTGTCGACATAGGCATGCAATCCTCCATCTTGAGTCTCCTCAAAATATCAACAACATACTTTCCCTGCCCCAGGAAAATATGTCCAGGCTCTTGCCAAATCTCCATCCTAGAAAATAATGCATCAGTCCAATATCAGTCATCTCATACTCTGCTGCAAGATCCTTCTTGCAAGCTGCAATGGGCCTCTCTCTCCCTGTGATAAACAAGTCATCAACATATAGCAAAAAAATAAGTAGATCATCTCCAACCATGATGAAGTAGAGATTTGTATTTTCTTCACTCTTCTAAAACCCCATACTCAGCAAGTAAGAATCGATCATGGAGTACCAAGCTCTAGGAGCTTGCTTCAGCCCATAAAGGGTTTTCTTCAATTTGAAAACATGAGACTCTCTCTCATAAATCTCAAAGCCCTGAGGTTGCTCAACATAGATCTCCTCTTGTATGATCCCATTGAGAAATGTGGTCTTCACATCCATTTGATGGATCTTACAACCCATTTCAGCTGCAATGGAGATCAATCCCCTGATAGAAGTATACTGAGAAACTAGCACAAAAGTATCATAACAATCAATGCCCTCAACCTATGAAAACCCCCGTGCTACAAACCTGGCTTTGTAATTCTCCACACTCCTATATGCTACGTGAGTTATATTGTAAATCCACCAAGAAGTCACCAATGACTTCCCCTCAGGTCTCAAAACTATCTCCCAGGAATCATCCTTCATGATGGAATGGTACTCATCCATCATGGCATCTCACCAAACCCAATGCTGGGAGGTCTCCTCAAAAGTAGAAGGATTAGAATCACGTGTACTAGCCACCAACAACATGCCTAATATGTCAAGCATCTTGATGGCCCTCACCTCCTCCCTCAGTGTCCCAAAATATGGATATTACTTCAAGGTATCCCGAAGCCACTGAAGCTTATTCTTCCTTGAATATTGCTCCCACACTAGCCTCTCCTCATCAAAATAACTACTAGAGGTAGAAACCCCAGTACCCTATGAACTTGAAGTTGGTGTACCAACACCAGGTGTACCTTGTAATCCTAATCCTGATCCCAGCCCATGTACGGTGTACCTATAATAGTAGACCCATCACCTATCCCCAAAGACGATGCTCGATGAACCACTAAACCTGGTGAACCTATGCCAACACTGTGTGGTCCTATAAACCCAGAAACCTATGATCCTGATTGCTGCGCTGATGGAACCTATGCAACAACCTGAGGTGCAGGAACCTACTACCCTCCCTGTTCTGAATCTCTCAACTTCCTGAAGGACCGCTCCTCCTCAAACTTCACATCCCTTCTCACCACCACTTTCCCCTGAGAGAGAAGGTAAATATAGAAGGCCTTCGAAGTCTTATCATAACCCACAAAGATGCCCTTCTCTATAGTGGGCTCCAACTTTTTCCTCTTCTCTAAAGGGACATGCGAGTAAATTAGACTACAAAATATCCAAAAATGGCTAACTTCAACATTCTTTCCTAAAAAACACTCCTCAGATGTGATGTTCCCCACGACATGATGGAGACTCCTATTCTAAAGATATACAGTTGTGCTACAAGCCTCATCCCAAAGAAAGAAAGGAAGAGACTGGTCATGTAGCATGGCTTGGAATGCTCCAACAATGGACCTGTTCTTCCTGTTTTCTATTCCATTATGCTCTGGAGTATATGAAACTGTCAACTATCTCCTGATACCCTCTTGTCTGCAAAATCCATCAAAATTGTTGGAGGTATACTCACCCCCATTATCCGATCTAAGAACTCGGATCTTCCTTCCTATTTGGTTCTCCACAATAGATTTGAACTCTTGGAACCTCTGCAAGACTTCCTCAAACTTCTTTCTCTTCAGAAAGTAGATCTAGGTCTTCCTGGAATGGTCATCAATGACTGTCACATAATGCTCATATCCTCTCAAGGACATAGAAGACATCGGTTCGCATAAGTCTAAATGTATCAAATCAAGGGTCCCTGATGACCTGCTATCACTGCTCGAAAAAGTAGTCTTGGTGTAATTTCCCAAAGCACACACCCTACACACATCACTCTGCCCTGTGCTGAACTCCGATAAACCTGTAACCATCTGTCTTAACAACCCCAAGGCTGGATGATGCAAGTGATCCATCCTCCTATTCCAAATCTCACAAAGCTCACTCTTGCTCCTATGTACCAAGGAAAGATAAGGATGAAACAAGAGTCTATATAGCTTCCCACATATCACTCCAATGGTAACTAAGCAAATGGTCTTGTAGTCTTGGGAAAAATGTGCACCTGTTCATCTAGAAAGGACACCCCAAGATCCTTATCCTCGATCATGGAAAATGACACTAGGTTCTTCTTCAGCCCAGGTACAAACAATACATATCTCAACACCATGGGACTCATGGACTCCCTCTAAAAGGTAATGGTCTTGTTATCACTCCAGGAAACTCCTCTAGGTTGTAGCTCGAGGATGCCTGGTAACTTACAATGTTTTTGGGGTTTTCTAAAATGGATCAAGTCAGGTGACCTATATGACCTTCCACTCTCAAGACATGCATGAAACTCAATCGGATACAAGGATTTTAGTTACCACTGTTCAGAGGTTGACAATATGGTGCAGGGATGGAGAACTCATCATGCTGGCAGATTCATACATAAAACAAATACATATAAATGGCTAAATCATGATAAGGAAAGAACTTATAATTCAAATCACATCAACATGCCAATATGGTGACAACTATAAGACATTAATTAACTTGAATATAACCTGAATAACACATTCAAGCATAAGCACAGAAAAGACAGAAATGGAAGCTGAACAAATGATAACAAAAGAGCTTATATTAGGTCATGAGCAAAATGAGAAGCTTGACAATATCAATGGTATACAAGTCCCTGAAGTTGAACCCTTTCAATAAAACAAGTCTTAGGATTTATAGGATTTATAAAATACTCAAATCCTGAAAACTTGGATCTGATTTAACAAAAATAAACAAAATAATTGTTTTTTGCAAAATTAGGTTAAAAAACCCTAATTAACTACTTGTCTAACTAATTGTAGAATTAGTTCACTGTATGAATCTTCAGACTCACTAAGGTAACTACTAGAAATCACTGCCACTGGCCCTCTACTGGTTAAGTCACTGTTTCACTTTGACAGCTAAGTGTTGGTGGCCTTTTCTCCCTTTATGTCATAGTAAAATTGAAGCACACCTTCCATGATTTTTTCTGCAGCGTCCTTCATCTTCAGACTTTGTCCCCGAGCCATCCATATTCACCCAAAAATGGTCCTATGTGTCAAAATTTAATTTTATGCCTCTGTCTACTTTTAGTGGTTAAGAGGCCAAAACATCGGAACCTTAGCTACCGAAAGCAGCGTAGTGGCACTTTCGGTGGCTAATGAACTGCCCCAACATACGCCTAAGCCACCAAAATCCCTGTTTTCAAAAAATTCTTAGGTTTATTTCAAAAATGTTCTTTTAAGTCTATTTGCTTAGCTTTATTCTTCAGCAGGCTCTGTGCTAGGAGGGTTAACAACAGCTTAGCTTGTTTCTGGAGGCTGAAGGCTAACTGCAGCTTCATCTAGGGTTTCCAATGTGGGGTGGATGCTAGGGTTTTCCAAGACCTCCTTCAGCTGCAGTCTCTGAAGCCTAATCATCCTATACAATCTAGTATTGTCTTTTAGGTACCTTGTATTCAGTCTCTTTAAGAAAATATACCTTTCTCTCCGCTCTAAGTAATACTTATGTAACAGCTTGTTCCTACTGGTCAATGTAGCATTATTTTTCTTTATTTCCCTTTCAAAAATCTCTATCTCATACACTTGCCTCAGCAATTGATTTATCCTTTGAGTCTTGGGCTTGCTAGAGGAAGACTTCTCTACTGGTTACTCTTGCTCTTTTGGTGTAGCGGATGGTAGTTCTTCCGTCACTGCTACAATATGCAGAGCTAATTCTGCACCTTCCTCTTGTTCCTCTTCAGAATCTGAGTAGGGCAGGTTTAAAATGTTCTCACAATGTGCTACAACTTCCTCGCCCTTTTCATTGAACTCCAAGTTTCTTTTGACCTTCTTGGATTCAAAAGAGGAAGGAGCCTGTTTTGCTGCTGCCGGGGATATAGCCCTTCTCTTTCTTCTCCCACTCCTTGGTGTGCTGGACTTTTTGGTAGGAGACCTCCCCTTCTCTTCTGGCTGAAGACTTGTTTCAAATCCATTCCAAAACAAGAAATAAGGCCATGCCATATTCCTCCTTTTCAGCAACTCTTGGATCAATAGTTGGATAAGGCCATGGTGAGATAGCCTACAAGCAATCTTGGTTGGCTGAGCCTTCACCTCGTGTGCCATTTTTCCAAAACTCTCGTGTAAGTAAAAGGGAAAATTTAGTTGGATTTTACCTGTGAAGTTGTTCATCAACTTAAAATGGTAAATCATAGCTCTGTTATATCTCCCTTCACATGTTATGTAGACCACACTGGCCTTCAGTAGTTGTTGCCACCTCTCTTCCTGCTAGGAGGATGGTACACTCTTCTTCCACACAACCCCTCTATGTTCAGGCTTTAGATAAGATATGAACTCCACATCTTTTGGTATGGTAGTCTTAAACCACTTCTCTTCTGTGCTAGGGAGTTCAGTTAGTTCAGCAATTAGGGCTTCATCTATGTGGAATTCCTCTTTTCCTATGATTTCCTTGGATCCATCAAATGAGAGAGAAAATGCCTCAACCACCTGCTGATGTGAACCTTGTATCTTCTCACAAAATATATAGCAGCCAACATCCTGGAACAATTTACAGACCTCTGGATGTGCCTCCAAATAGATGATATCTCCCAGCTCCTGCCTGAGAGTAGGTCCTCCCTTCTTCATCTTGCTGAATGCCACTCCTAGGTACCTACAAAAATAAGTTTAAGTTCTGTATGATAGTGTGTTAGCAGGCTGCTTCTCAGAGATGAATTTCTAGTGGAGAGAAATGCTAAGTTCGAAGGTGAAATGTACTGGAGTTTTGGCACTAATTATGAGGGCTTTTGATTTCATGATGGATGCTGAGGTCATAAGGTGATGGCTGTAGTTGATCTTCTTGATAAACCTTTCTCAACAATCATATTTCAAATCAACCTAGATACCCGGTGAGCTTTTCTGTTGTTATTTTGGACAGGTGGAAGAAAAATGAAGGTTTCAGATCCTATCAGTCCTTTATCAGTTTTATAACGACCTCCTTCACTTATTTCCACACACAGTTATGTAGACTCCCGTCCTTTCTGCGGTTTATCACACCTTTTACTGATCATTATCTTGCTAACAGGGTTTAATTTGACCGATTTCTAACCATTTTTCTCTTTTGCCTTTTTGGTGGTTAACATTTTTTGGGAATTTGTCTGTAATCCACTGAAAAGATGGCTTTTGGTGGCTAATGAAATGATAATTCCTTCACCCAAGCTACCGAAACCATTTTCCCAGTGTCGCGGCGAAACCCAGCTTTCGGCGAATAGTGGCCTCACCAAATATTTCTTTTAACTGCCAAAAACCCGTCCTTTTGGTGGCCAATGAAATGTTAGAGCTTTCACCTAAGCCACCGAAAGCGCCTTTTCCCCCATGCCTTTTTGCCTGCTTTCAGTGGTTAATGCCTGTTTTGAACTGTTCGCTAAGCTGCTGAAAGCCTCACCTTTCGGTTGCTAATGAAATGTCTGAAGTCTTCCCTAAGCCACTGAAAGCGCCTTTACATTAGAGGAAATTTGAGGTCTAAAATGGGCCTCTTAAGGAAAATGATTAAATAATAGTTAAAATAATAAAATAATAGTTATAATTTTGGAGGAAGAATGAAAAAAACTACTTTTTTTGTTCGTATTTTTGACATATATCCCTGTGTTTTTACTCAAATTCTGAGTGGGAGAGCTTGTTGGATGTAGAATTTAATTCTGCATCCAACAAGTACCCATACTATATACTTTTGATGGACCTTGCTACCCCAAAAACAAGAAATGCCTGAAAAGAAATGTGATGATGACATCATCATCACGTTTTTTCAGGAATTTATTTTTTTTGGGGTAGAAGGGTCCATCAAAAGTATGCAGTATGGCTACTCGCTGGATGCCGAATTAAATTCCGCATCCAACGAGCTCTCCCACCTGAAATTTGAGTAAAAACACATGGATAAATGTCGAAAATACGAACAAAAAAAGTAGTTTTCTTTTATGACAAATATGTCAATTCAACCATTATGGTTGACTCATTTTATTGAAATTCTATTGGTTCTTGAATTCCAACTCACAAAATTTATTGTTGGCGTGTTTTCGTATAAGGCCCATTTTAGACCCCAAATTTCCTCTAATGCCCCTATCGCTTTTGTCCGCTTCCGGCGGTTAACACCCTTCTTGGTATTTCCACTAATCTGTCGAAAGAAACACTTTTCAGTGGCTAATGATTCATTTGAATTCTTGCCTAAGCCACCGAAAGTGTTTTTACCATTTACTCGCTCAGGCCCGCTTTCGGTGGTTTACCTTTATACTGTGTTAAATTGTTAGCTTCTGAAACAAAGTCTTTCGGTGGCTAATGAGCTATTAAGAACCATGCCTAAGCCACTGAAAGCTATAACTTCCAAAATTTTCAACCATAGCAAAAATAGAGATCTTCAATTTGTTATTCATCCTCAAATATTTCATTAAATGACTCGAATTCTTCATACTACCAAAATAGATTTATTTTGGGAGATAAAATTGGGATCCTAATTGGGGATGGGAACCTCCATGTGAGGTCCCAAGAACCCTAGACCAAAATCCCTTTCCCTGAAAACAACTAAAAGCTTAATGCTATCATTTACTTTTCCATTGGGCATGGAGTTTATTCTGTAAGCAAAAATGACCTACTAACTACTAATTTACAATAACAAGGCCTCAAAGCCTCAAATAAAGTAAAGTTTCAGAAAATGCCCATTCACTGGGCCATCAAACACCTCTTCCCCTTCCAGATTCTACAATTTGAAGGTGTTATTCTTATGTACCTGAGCTATCACAAAAGGGCCAATCCACAAAGAGTCAAACTTTCCATGTTTTCCCTTGTCCTGTCTGATAACATTCCATTTGAGGACCTAATCTCCAACCTGAAAGTTGTCTACTTTTACTCTTTTGTCAAACGTGACCTTTATCTTCTATTGATGGGATTCTGGTTTTCCTATCACTTGTTCCCTGACTTGTTGCAACTCCACCAAATCCATCATCCTCCTCACCATATCATTTGGTTCATCTTCCTCTTCCTAAAAGAATTTTTCCACAGGCTGAATGAGCTGAATTGGAAAAATGGCCTCAGTACCATAAACTAACTTGAATGGAGAAGTCCCTATAGATCTTTTGTCTGTTACCCTATCATCCCATAAAGAAAACTTAGGCTTAGAATCCCAGCTTTTCTGATTTGTCTCCAATAGTTTTCTGATGATCCTGACTAGATTTTTGTTGGATGACTCAGCCAGGCCATTGCCTTGAGGATAATAGGATGTGGAATTCACTAGCTGAATGCCCATTGACTCACACATTTTCACCAATGCCCTGACTTTGAAATCTGGTTAATTATCAGTCACTAACCTTGTTGGGAAACCAAAGCCGCTAAAGATATTCTCATATAAAAACTTCATGATGACCTGATGAGTGGAATTCCTGGTGGGTACTGCCTCTATCCATTTGGTAAATTAGTTTGTGGCTATTAGGATCCATTTATGCTGCCCACTGGAAGATGGATTTATTTCTCCTATGAAATCTAGACGTCATTGGTGGAATGGCCCATTCACTATAATAGGACTAAGGGGAAAGGATTTGAGCCGCTGCTTCCCTATAAATCTTTGGCACCGGTCATAGGCCCTTACAAAAGTACACACATCAACAAAAAGGACTGGACAATAGTACCCTACCCTTAGGATCTTGTGGGCTGTGGTATTCCAATAATGATTGCCCCCGCATGTGCTGGAATGAAAGTGATGCATGACCTGATCTGCTTCTTCTTTATCTAGACATCTCAACAAAATTCTAGATAGATATTTCTAGCTAACAGTTTATCAATTATGCAAAATTTAACAGACTTTAGTTTCAGAGCTCGAGCTTGATTAGGAGTAAGACCAGGAGGCACTTCTAATTTTTGTAGAAAAAAAATAATACCTGAGTACCACTCACATGGACACAAGTTTTCAGCCACTTATTGATTGTCATTTTGATTCTGAATTACTTCTAATGCTACTACTATTTGCAATTTTGCTACATTGACACAAGTGAAGTTTATCCCCATTAGTTCACAGTTTTCTTTAGCCATGAGTTTGGCTAGACCTAGTCCCTTTACTAGCTTAGTGGGTTTCACCTCTATATCAAACTCAATGAGCTTAGCAATCCACGTAGCTCTCTTCCCATCAATGTCAGGCTGAGTCAAAACATCCTTCACAGCAGCTGAAGTGACATATGCAATAACTTTTGCATGGAGAATATAATTTCTGAAGGTCTTCAATGACTTTATGAGACATAAACCTGCTTCTCAATTGGATCATAATTCGGCTCAACATCTCTCAAGGCTTTGCTGAATAATGCAATTGGATGATCAAGACCCTCATCATATTTTTGTAACAGCACAACTACCACTGTGTCATAGGATGCAAAGGAGAAGATATATAAAATATTGGTATAGTCCGGACTAATCAGGGTTGGGGCTTCCATGATAGCCTTCTTGATGTCTTCGAAAGAGCTTCTTTCCTAGTCAATCCATTTTATTTTTTCATCCTTTTTCAGCATGGCTGTTATGTGCTTTACCAGCTCAGAAAAATTAGGGATGAACCTCGTGACAAAGTTTATCTTACCCAAAAAGGACTGAATATCCCTTTTTGACCTCGGTATGGACAGCTTCTGGATTGCTTCCACTCTTACTGGATCAATCTTTACACCTTCAACTGAGACTATGTGACCTAGGAGTTTCCCCTCACTCAGTGAAAACTAGGACTTCTTAGGGTTGAGTGATATTCCAAACCTCCTGCACTTTAGAAATCCCTCCTCAAATGCTGCAAATGATCATGATGGATGTCAGAGTAAACACTTAGGTCATCCAAGTATATAAGCACAAATTTATCTTTCAACCCTACAAAAGCTAGGTCCATGGCTCTCTTAAAAGTAGCCCCAGCATTCATCAGCCCAAATGGAATTTTAGCATACATGAAAGTGCCCCAAGGGGTGGTAAAGGCAGTCTTCTCTTGGTCATCAAGGTGCACAGCAACTTGGTTGTATCCATAGAAGCCATCCAGGAATGACATGACACTAGCCCTTGAGACTTTTTGCAACAAGTGTTCCATCTTGGGTAGTGGATAGTTGTCTTTTTTGGAACATTTGTTCAATTTTCTGAAATCCACACACAACCTGATTTCCCCATTCTTCTTCCTTACCACTACTAGGTTTGCAACCCACTTGGAATACTCGAGGGGGATTATGATTTTGGCTTTGAGGAGCTTATGGATTTCTTTTCAATTACTGGTAAGAGGAGAGGATTGATGGATCTCAGCTTCTTCTTGAAAGGGATGGTGTCCTTCTCCAAAGGAATCCTATGCTGGATGATATTGGTGTCATAGGTTTTCAGGTCACTGTACTCCTAGGCAAAGATATTAGCAAATTCTTTTATCAAGATGCAAAATTTGGACCTTTGATTAGCAGTCATCTTAGTGGACAGATTTATCAGTTTTGGATGGCTTTGGCTACCTATGTTTTTCTCTTGGACAACAGGGTTTTTATTCTTTTTGGTAGGCTTGAAAGTGATGTCATTATGATCAAAAAGCTCTTCCAGAGGTACTAGACCCCAAGGTATATAATTGCTGGGTAATTGGACAATGTTTTGATCAGCCACTTTATATTTCAACTTGAGTTGTTTGGATTCCTCCATGTTTAGGTTTTCCTGATCTATATGTATATCAGAGAATTCATCTGCTAGCTAAATGAATTTGCTAAGCTCATCATCATTCTCAAACACCCTCCAAAATTTGACATTATCTAATAGGGAAGGTCTGTACTTGACTTGAACATTATAGCTGAGCTGAGGAGGTAAAGGAGGAACAAACAGACTTGCAGAGATAGCCAAGGAATCAGCCAGGTGATTCAAAGCCTAGGGTATATGTGACAGTTCAAAAAACATAAAGGAGTCTCTGAGTTTCCATACCTCATCCCTGTAGGCCTTTAGTCTGACATATTTTTCCTGGAAAGTGTTGTTGACCTGCTGTATAATAAGGTCTCCATCTCCAAAAATTCTCATGCACAAGATCCCCATCTCCTTGGTAGCTTTAACTCCTAGAAGCAAGGCTTCGTATTCTGCTATATTGTTAATGGTTTTAAAATTAAGATTATAAGATAGATGGATATTTTCCTTGGATGGAGATATCAACACTACACCTGCACCTGCTGATCTTTGAGTGCTAGCTCCATCAAAATACATGTTCTAGACTGCTGTGGTCACTTCTTCAGGCTGCTGATAGTTGGGCTTAGTAAGTTGGACTGATGTTTGCTGAGAATCATCTATTTGTAGAATGCATGACCCAAAATTAGTGTCTACTGCATAGATGGGGTGGTTTATTGAATTCCTTTCATTGCTTATGATGTAGGCAAGCTGATTCTCTCTATAAATCCTCTTGGTCTCCCCTCCAAACATGGGGATTGTGCCATATGTAAGGTCCATCTAAAGGGTGCCACCTAGCCTTTTGCTCCATGATCGAGACAACAAGAGACCAAATTTGGGAGGGATATCAGCCACTACAATGTCCATCATGATGCTTTTTGAAGGTAGCTGAGTTAGGTTCACAACAAGGTCTTTGATGAGGCCCAAGCACTTGAACTTTCTAGATTCAAAGGAGAATAAATCATGGTAGATATTTGTAATGCTAAGACCAAGCTCATCCATCACAACCTTTGGCATTAGGTTATGGGAAGCTTCTGAATCCATCAGACAGTTATGAAGGAATTTATCATGGATATTCAAGGATATGTAGAAAGGTGGGCATGAGTCCTTTAGGTCTTCGATCATGGGGATTAGGGTTACTATAGGTTTGTCATCTTGCAGATTTACAAAGTCAGTATCAATATGCACCTTTGGCTGAAGAGAATTCAGAATGGAATATTTGAATGTATCATTTTTCATTATCTTAATTAATGGGAAAGGAAACTTCAATTTCTGAATCTTTGACTCAAGGTTGAAAGAATAATGCAATCTATCAGGAAACCTTACCTCATGTGCTAGAGCTTTGAGTTGGACATGTTCAGGGCTTGATGAGGGTGTTATTTTTTGCAATGGTTTGGAAATGACAACCATTTTATTTGGTAGAATAATAGCCTTTTTAGCTGGTGTAGCAGGCTGTTTGATCGTAACAACATTCTTCTTTAGAGGAGAAACCAGCCTGGACCTTATATTATACCCCGCTTGACCATCAGCCTGATACACTATTTCTTCACTGATCTGCTCATCAATTAGGGCTTCCTCATATTTTTCCTATGTTAGAAAAGAATAGTCAACCTCAGCTTCCATGTAGTGGATATGTTCTTCAGCCTCTCCTTCCTCTTCAATGAACTCTTGCTCTTCTTCTAGTACAACATTCTGAAATGGAGCCCTAATTCTATGATATTCCCCTTGATTCCTTTCCCTTCTGAGGATCTAAACTGGGGGGTTTCCTATTCTATAAGGGACAAAATTAGGGTTTTGGGGAACAAAATCACTTGGCCCTTTACCCCTCACAGGTGTTTGTCCTCGGTCCTTTAGCTTAGAAATTTTAGCAATCAGGTTATCTAACAGTTTGGTCATTTTGTCAATCTTGTTCTCTGATGAAGAATCCCCAATAGGGTCTGCTTCCTGCTTCTTCCTGTCTATATTTCCTTTGACCTTCTGTGATGCCACAATGTTTTATTCTACCTCTAGGGTAGCATCCTACATGAGTGATAATGAGGCAGACCTCCTTTCTTTGAGAAGCATGTAGAAATCAGAGTCAAAGGCATTTGCATAAGTTATCCTTGTTGAGGTATCAGTGGGCTTGATTTCAGTTGGGATATTGCTGTACATATTGTTGAACCACTTGGTGAAGTTGGAGACAGATTCCCCATTTTCTCTTTTCAAGTTTCTAAACTCTGTGATATAATAGAGGTGGTCTCTTCTCTCTCCCCAATGTTTTAGAAAGATGTCATCTAGGGCTTCAATGCCTACTACTAATCCAGTAGGTAGTTCTTTGAACCATTTCCTAGCCTGACCATCTAGGCTTTGTACACAAACCCTAGTCCACACATCTTCCTATTCTATATTAATGTTATCGGCATAATTGTAAAATTCCTCTAGATGTTCTTCAGCTGTGAAATCTCCCTCTCCCGTGAACTTACGCATGTACTTGAGGTAGTCTCAAGTGGGCAAGGCTGAGAGAGGGTTAGGAAAATTTAGGGGGGCATACCTAGCTACCAGGATCTTTTCCATTTTGGTCAATTGAGGGGCAACCATATTGGAAATGGGTATGGAAAGGGTGGAGGAAGGAAGTACTGATGTAGGTAGTAGCTGAGAAGGTGGTGGTGGTAAACTTATCCCACTGGAGTCACCAGGGATTGGATCTTCACAAGCAGTAGTGCTTGAAGATTCCCAAACCCTAGAATTTTTTGATGTATTTATAAATTCCTAAGAATTAAGTGTTTCAGCAGAAGAAATAATAGTAGAAATATTTCTTGAAATACCTGATGTATCATCCTTTGCAGCACTGCTGGTTTGCCTTAGTGAATCCCTAGCTCTTCTCAGAATTTATTCTGGATCTGAAACTAGTGTTACTGCTGGCCCTTTAGGGCTTGCTCTGGTACTTGGTCTTGTTGAAGCCACCTTAATTCAATGGAGTCGCTAGATATATGATTACAACCAGAATAATGTCCAAGATTTGTCTATCATCAAAGCAAGGATCTATGTCGTCTCACAGGGAAGCTGAGCTTTAGTCTTCTCTCCTCGGCAACGGCGCGTGAATGGTGCCAATTTGTTATAAATCCAGGAAACTCCTCTAGTTTTTACCTCGAGGATGCCTGGTAATTTACAATGTTTTTGGGGTTTTCTAAAATGGATCAAGTCAAGAGACCTATATGAACTTCCACTCTCAAGACATGCATGAAACTCAATCAGATACAAGGCTTTTAGTTACCACTATTCAGAGGTTGACAATATGGTGCAGGGATGGAGAACTCATCATGCTGGCAAATTCATACATAAAACATATACATATAAATGGCTAAATCATGATAAGGAAAGAACTTATAATACAAATCACATCAACATGCCAATAGGGTGAAAACTATTAGACATTAATTAACTTGAATATAACCTGAATAACACATTCAAGCATAAGCATAGAAAAGACAGAAATTGAAGCTAAACAAATGATAACAAAAGAGCTTATATTAGGTCATGAGAAAAATGAGAAGCTTGATAATAGCAATGGTCTACAATTCCCCGAAGTTGAACCCTTTCAATAAAATAACTCTTAGGCTTTATAGCCTTTACAAAATACTCAGATCCTAAAAACTTGGATCTGATTTAACAAAAATAAACAAAATAATTGTTTTTTGCAAAATTAGGTTCAAAAACCCTAATTAACTACTTGTCTAACTAATTGTAGAATTAGTTCACTGTATGAACCTTCAGATAACTGTTGGAAATCACTGCCACTGGCCCTCTGTTGGTTAAGTCACTATTTCACTTTGACAGCTAAGTGTTGGTGGCCTTTTCTTCCTTTATGTCATAGTAAAACTGAATCACACCTTCCATGATTTTTTCTTCAACGTCCTTCATCTTCAGAGTTTGTCCCTGAGCCATCCATATTCACCCAAAACTCGTCCTTCTTGTCAAAATTTAATTTTATGCCTCTGTCTACTTTCGGTGGTTAAGAGTCCAAAACATCAGAACCATTAGCTACCGAAAGCGGCACTTTCGGTGGCTAATGAACTGCCCCAGGTTCCGCCTAAGCCACTGAAAGCCCTGTTTTCCAAAAATTCATAGGTTTCTTTCAAAAATGTTCTTTTAACTATGTCTTCTCATCTTTCTTCTTCAGCAGGCTCTGTGCTAGGAGGGTTAACATCAGCCTGGCTTGTTTCTGGAGGCTGAAGGCTAACTGCAGCTTCAGCTAGGGTTTCCAATGTGCTGTGGCTGCTAGGGTTGGCCTCCTTCAACTATAGTCTCTAAAGCCTAATCATCCTATACAATCTAGTATTGTCTTTTAGGTACCTTATATTCAGTCTCTTTAAGAATATATACATTTATCTCTGCTCTAGGTAAGACTTATGTAACAACTTGTTCCTACTGGTCAATGTAGCATTATTTTTCTTTATTTCCCCTTCCAAAATCTCCATCTCATACACTTGCCTCAGAAATTGATTTATCCTTTGAGTCTTGGGCTTGCTGGAGAAATCCTTCTCTGTTGGTTACTCTTGCTCTTTTGGTGTAGGGGATGGTATTTCTTTAGTCACTGCTACAATCTGCAGAGCTAGGTCTGCACCTTCCTCTTGTTCCTCTTCAGAATCTGAGAAGGGCAGGTTTAAAATGTTCTCACTGTGTGCTGCAACTTCCTCGTCGTTTTCACTGAAGTCCAAGTTTCTTTTGACCTTCTTGGATTTGGAAGAGGAAGGAGTCTGATCTACAGCTGCTGGGGATATAGCCCTTCTCTTTCTTCTCCCACTCCTTGGTTTACTGGAATTTTTGGCAGGAGACTTCCCCTTCTCTTTTGGCTGAAGGCCTATTTCAAATCCATTCCAAAACAAGAAATAAGGCCATGCCATATTCCTCCTTTTCAGCAACTCTTGGATCAACAGTTGGATAAAGCCATGGTGAGACAGCCTGCTAGCAATCTTGGTTGGCTGAGCCTTCACCTGGTGTGCCATTTTTCCCAAAATCCTGTGTAAGTAAAAGGAAAAATTTAGTGGTCTTTTACCTGTGAAGTGGTTCATCAACTTAAAATGGTAAATCATAGCTCTATTATATCTCCCTTCACATGTTATGTAGACCACAATGGCCTTCAGTAGTTGTTGCCACCTCTCTTCCAGCCAGGAGGATGGTACACTCTTCTTCCACACAACCCCTCTATGTTCAGGCTTTAGATAAGATATGAACTCCACATCTTTTGGTATGGTAGTCTTAAACCACTTCTCTCCTGTGCCAAGGAGTTCAGTTAGTTCAGCAACTAGGGCTTCATCTATGTGGAATTCCTCTTTGCCTATGATTGCCTTGGATCCATAAAATGAGAGAGAAAATGCCTCAGCCACCTGTTGATGTGAACTATGTATCTTCTCACAAAACCTATAGAAGCCAGCATCCTGGAACAATTTACAGACCTCTAGATGTGCCTCCAAATAGCTAATATCTCCCAGCTCCTTCCTGAGAGTAGGTTCTCCCTTCATCTTGTTGAATGCCACTCCTAGGTACTTGCAAAAATAAGTTTAAGTTATGTATGACAGTGTATGCAAAAAATATAGCCACTTGTTGGATTTTGTTTCTAAAACCAGGGATGTTATACTAACCTTAGGTAGGTGATCAACTCAGACAATCAAGCAATAAAATAAACAGCTAAAAAAAAGAGCTAATCATACATGAAAGGAAATCAATTCCTTGTGAATGCATTTAAAGATAAGGAACTCACCCTAATTCCATCACATTCATCTGCCATAACTCTCTTACCAACCATTGCTGCAGTCACTATCCCTTCTACATTACATGATTCCTGCCAATTGAAGTTTCAAATAAAATGAAGAAACCAAAATCTAACCTCTATCCATGTGTAATAATTGCAGAAGATCAATGGAAATTCCTATATTATGGAGCTACCGTATTAATTGGGCATCCATTATGTGGTTAATTTGATTAGTATTAAGATCTATAAATAGTTCCTCCTAGAATATGAAGTCCATATTTTTCACCCAACTGATAATATTCCAATTTTCTAGTCATTAGCATTGATAATATTCCAAATTTCCATTAGGTACCAAGCAGGAACTAAAAATTAATTGCATGGAATGATTTGGTAGTGGAAGCCACCCTACCATCCAGGCAGTATATCCAGTAACACCATCAGTAGCAGGAGGTTAAGCAGTCTCTCTGTTGTTGAATAAGCAGTGGATTCGGTTGGTTCACCAGTGGAAGATCTAGTTGTCATTGTTCCAGCAATGTGAAAAATGACATGAAGAGATATAATCATTTAGAAGGTAAAACCCTCATATTTCACTCCCTAAACAATTACATAATGGCTCACAGAGTAAACAAACACATGGTTGAAGGAGCAAATTTGAAATTGGATCTACAGAACAAGGGAAGTGAAGTATATGCCCCAAATCTTTCATTGGATTATGCCAGCTAGAAATACGACAGTAGCCAGGGGCGTGTGCTATGAACGAACCACCCCCTGAAACTTGGGGGTTTCCAGAACAAGAAAGCTCTAGACCAGAAATGCACTAGTGAGATGAGTGCGGTTACACAATATCCCCCCTATTTTTTGAGCAAAATTATTCCATAATATTTGTGAAAATTAAGGCCAGCAATAGATTAATTTTACTCACAACAATTATCAATTGATCATGCAAAATTGCTCACAAAAGAGACTGAATCTGGAGCTGTAACACTAAATTGTATTAACTGAGTGTACAATAGCCAACCCTGTAATAACATAGGTTGTTTAATAAATAGAATACATCAAGAAATCAAATGCACGAGGAGGCATCCAAAACTAGCATAAAGCAGGCTTACCAAAAATAAGCAAATCCCCCATAGGTGTAAAAAGCTGATCCCAAATTTGTCATGGAGCTCACGAATTGGAAAAAAGGCATAGGCAAGATAAAGAGTGGTGGAATGGAAGCTCATACATGCTTTTGCATGGAGAAAAGAGAGGATTATGTGTAGGACAAAAAACTAGTCAACCTCACCTAGTCTAGCTTTTCCTTTTGCCTTAAAACACTGAAAAAGTAGGCAATAAAGCAGAAAACGCAGAAGGGCACCTAGGAGGCCAGGAATAAAGTAGAATTTATTCCTTTAGCTCTCCCATGTGCTACATGAGTCAAATAAGGCAAGTTTGACCTCTATGGATAGGCAAATAGCAACTTGCACAAGGTGGGACACATGAACTAGGCAAATAAGACAAAAATAATGGAATTAATGTCTAAGTGGGTAAACTATGGGTTGATTATTCTAACACCCCCCCTTAAGCCTGACTTATGAGTAAAATATCAGAAAATTATAGGGCCTAGCAACAAGGCTTAGTCACCCTTTACATACTGCAAATCCATTTAAACAAGGAAAGAGGCAAAACCAACTTGGGAAAATCCTCCCTTAAACATGGACTATAAAACAAAATTGTAGAATCTTGTCTTCACTCATGCTTTCACAGCATGATCAGAAATCCCCAGTAGTGATTTGAGATTGCTGAAGGTCTTCTCACAAAATGCTTTGGTGAAGATATCAGCTACTTGTTCTGAAGATGAACAGAAGAGTAGGTGAATGGTGCCATCATGCACAAGTTCTCTGATGTAGTGCATATGGATCTCAATGTGTCTGGTTCTCTGCTTCTGAACTAGATCCTTACATATTCGAATGGTACTCTGGTTATCACAGTAGATGGAAGTTGAGTACTCAGGTTCGAAGCCACACTCTCCAAGTAAACCCTGCAACCATAAACATTGAGTTGCTGCATTGACAACTCGTCTGTACTCTGCTTCTGTAGATAAGAGTGCAATGGCAATCTGTTTCTTGCTTGACCAGATGATTGGCCCTTCTACAAGCATGAACACATATCCTGATGTGGAGTTTCTGTCTGTGCTATCACCTGCCCAATCACTGTCAGTAAATCCAATCAATTCAAGATCAGATTTTGCTTTATAGAAGATCCCATGTGTCCTTGTTCCCTGAACAAAGTTAAGGATCCTTTTGGATGCTTTCCAATGGATCTCTTGAGGTTGATCCATGAATCTAAAATCCACACTTACTACATAACAAATATCAGGTCTATTATGTGTCAGATACAATAAACATCCAATCAATTGCCTATACAATGTATTGTTTACCATCGGTGAAGAATCAGCTTCTTCCAGCTTCACTCCTGAAAGGAAAGGAGTTTTGCTTGCTTTGCAATCCTTCATTTTGAATTTGTTCAGCAAGTCCAAGGCATATTTGGACTGGTGCACCTTGATTCCAGCTTTGGTTTGAGAGATCTCAAGCCCCAAAATTTGACTTAAGAGCCCCAAATCTGTCATGGAGAAGGCTTGGTTCATAGCTCCTTTCAAGGAAGCAATCTCAGCCTGTGAGCTTCTTGTAATGAGGAGATCATCAAAATATAACACAATGATCATTAATGAACCATTAACTAACTTCAAATAGACATTTGGATCTGATTTGCACCGAACAAAATTCAGTGATAGCAAGAAGCTATCGATCTTGGCATACTAAGCCCTGGGGGCTTGCTTTAGCCCATACAATGACTTTCTCAACCTACACACAAGAGAAGGGTTAGTAGAAAAACCTTGAGGCTTCTGCATATATATCTCCTCAGTGAGATCTCCATTTAGGAAGGCACATTTTACATCCATGTGATGTACCTCCCATTGCCTTGAGGCTGTAATGGCTAGAGCTAGCCTGATGGAATCCATCTTTGCTATTGGGGCAAAGGTCTCATTGTAATCTATGCCATGAACCTATGAGTAGAAATTGGCTACCAATATAGCCTTATAATTCAGTGGTGAACCATCAGAAGAAAATTTGGTCTTATAGACCCACTTACACTGGACTAACTTTCTTCCTGGAGGAAGATCCACTAGCTCCCATGTGTTGCTCTTCTGGAGTGAGCTGAACTCCTCCTTCATGGATTTTTTCCATCTTGGATATCCTACTGATTCTTGATATGTTTGAGGATCAGAATCCACCATCAAATAACATTTTTTAGCAAACATAGGATCCTTCATGCACAGACCACTCTCAAACTGAGATCTAGTCCTCCTTGGGTCATTGGGATCCCCAGCTAGCTCACCTGCTGCATGTAGTGTCTTGGATGCCCATTTTGGACTTGTGGGGCTGTTAGGTTCTGCAATAAAATCATCTCCATTAGACAAATCAGAATCAGCGTGTTCAACAAACTCTCTACTTACTTCTTGAGGTTCAGGTGGTGAAGAGGCTTCACCAACTTCCACTGGTGCAAGGGGTTCTTCTTCAAACTGAACACACCTTTCAATGAAGGCTTTGTTTGTGCTCAAATTTATCAACTTGTACCCTTTTGAATCTTCAGAGTATCCAACAAAAAGACATTCTTGGCTTTGGGGCTGCAAAGCCTTCCTCTTCTCTGTCGGGATTCTAGCCCAAGCCTTTGAGCCAAAAATCCTGAAATGGGTCACATCTGACTTGTGCCCACTCCATGCTTCAAAGGGAGTCATGCCATCAAGATATTTGTGAGGCACCCTATTCTGATTATAGGCTGCACAGTTGATAGCTTTGGCCCATTACTTTGGTGGCAAATTTTTGGCCTCCATCATGCATGTTGCCATCTCCTTCAGTGATCTGTTCTTCCTCTCAGCAACACCATTTTGCTGTGGTGTGTAAGGGATAGAATGCTGCAGCTGAATACCTGCATCTGCACAATAATTAATAAACTCAGACTTGACATACTCACCACCATTGTGAGATCTGAGGGCCTTGAGTTTCCTTCCATACTGGTTTTCAACCAAAGCCTCAAAGACTTTGAATAGGCCAAAAACTTCAGACTTGTGTTTCAGGAAGTGAACCCAGCAATACTTGGAAAAGTCATCAATAAAATTCAATGCATATTTGTCCTGACTCATGGACATATGAGGGAATGGGCCAGCAACATCACTGTGGATCAGCTCGAGGGGTGCAGAGGTTCTCTCATGACTAGCTCTCTCAAATTTGTGCTATGGGTGTTTTCCTAGGATACAGCCTTGGCAGACTCCTTTGGAAAATTTTATCTTGGGAAACCCTATGACCATCTCTTTTTCACTAAGATCTGATAGATATTTATAGTTTAGGTGGCCAAATATTTCATGCCAAAGCTTGCTGGCTTCATTAGCATGAATGAGAAGAGCAGAGGGGTTTGAGTAAGGTAGGAAGTGTGAGAACATGT
The DNA here is from genome assembly GCA_001517045.1 of Pseudotsuga menziesii. NCBI lineage: Eukaryota > Viridiplantae > Streptophyta > Pinopsida > Pinales > Pinaceae > Pseudotsuga > Pseudotsuga menziesii. The sequence continues at coordinate 115,978 of LPNX011040564.1, read as the reverse complement.
ATACCTTTTGAGCATGATTTGCAACTCCTTTTTCAATGACTCTACCACTTGAGATCTCTATGATCTCAACTTCATCGGGGGAGAATATGACCTTCTTAGGAGACCTAGTGTGGGTCATCTAGTACACTGACAGGAGGTTGGAGGCAAGACCAGGCACATAGAGCACATTGCTGAACTAACCATGATCAAGATCTATCCTTCCTTTGCCTTTACTTTCAGTGAGAGAGTCATCTACCAGTACAATAGATGGTCCTTTCGACATATTCAGTGAGGAGAAGGCCTCCTTAGTCAAAACCATGTGTCTTGAAGCTCCAGAATCAATGATAAAACTGGGTGAGCTTGATGTGCCAACAACTAGAGCATGAACTCTCTCTTTGTCATCTGAACTTGATCCTCCTTCTCTCTTCTTTGAGCTTTCTGGAAGGGAGATTCCATTCTTCTCCAGGAGTTGGGTCAACATGTCTATCTGCTTTTTCATACAAGATCTTTCAGTGTGATTGCCCTTATTATAGTATGCGCACTTGTTCATTTCACCTTTGTTCTTCTTGTTCTGGTTATTCTTCTTGGGACCTTGTAGATCCTCCGAAGACTGTTTCTTGTCTCTCTTTTACTCAGGTGGCTTTTTAGCTTTCTTTTTTCTTTTTGAATCCACCCTCAAATCTCCAGCAATCAAAGCTTGATCTTTGGATGGTTTGATGGTGCCCAGCATCACCATCTTGTCCTATTCTTGTGTGAGAGATTCCATGAAATTTGCAAGGATAGGCATCTTCCAGGCTCGAGCTATCAGTTTTGTGGCATAGAAGGTCGAAACAAACACTGAATAATCAGGGCCCAGCTTCAAGAGGATGTCCAGTACGATATGATCATCTTTCTTTTCAATACCACACTATTTCAGCTGCAAAACTAGTGCTTTGAACTTGGAGAAATATAGCTGCAGGGATTCAAAGCTCGTTGGACTCATAGAAATCAGCTCATTTTCGATTTGATGTCCCTTCATCTCATCTGTCTTTCCAAAAATATCAGCAAGCTTCTCCCATACTTCATTCGGTGATGTCAATCCATCAAGATGGAAAAGGAGGTCTCTGGAAATACTCAGACACAGGAGGCCATAAGCCTCATCCCTCCTGTTGTGCCATTTTATCTTCTTTGCAGCTGCATTGGGCTCTGCTTCTATTTCCATAGTCACCCTATAGAGGCCTTTCTCTCTGAACAGTATCTCCATCTCTGCTTTCCATTCAAAGAAATTGAAAGGAGTCAAGATAGTTTTCTGTGATTGATCCATAGCTTAGAAAATCTGTCCCGGCTGTCAGTAGAAGGCTCCCAGTATTTGATGTCGAACCTGCAAAACAATTTTTGAAGGAGAGAAACAACCTACAATGGCTCTAATACCATGTGAAAATTAATGCCAGCAATAGATTAATTTTACTCACAACAATTATCAATTGATCATGCAAAATTGCTCATAAAAGAGACTGAATATGGAGCTGTAACACTAAATTGTATTCACTGAGTGTACAATAGCCAACCCTGTAATAACATAGGTTTTTGAATCAATATAATACATCAAGAAATCAAATGCATGAGGAGGCATCCAAAACTAGCATAAAGCAGGCTTACCAAAAATAAGCAAATCCCCCATAGGTGTAAAAAGCTGATCCCAAATCTGTCATGGAGCTCAGGAATTGGAAAAAAGGAATAGGCAAGCTAAAGAGTAGTGGAATGGAAGCTCATACATGCTTTTGCTTGTAGAAAAGAGAGGAGGATGTGTAGGACAAAAAACTAGTCAACCTCACCTAGTCTAGCTTTTCCTTTTGCCTTAAAACACTGAAAAAGCAGGCAATAAAGTAGAAAAGTAGAAGGGCACCTAGGAGGCCAGGAATAAAGTAGAATTTATTCCTTTAGCTCTCCCATGCACTACATGAGTCAAATAAGGCAAGTTTGACCTCTATGGATAGGCAAATAGCAACTTGCACAAGGTGGGACACATGAACTAGGCAAATAAGACAAAAATAATGGAATTAATGTCTAAGTGGGTAAAATATGGGTTGATTATTCTAAAAATATTATAGCAATTGCACTCATATTTAACCCGATAGCATTATTAGCCATTTAGTTAGGCCAGCACTACTAGCAAACGAGTACACCTGGATTTAACCCGATCGATCAGAGTTTTCATAGTTTCTAGATAAAGACCCGGAACCAACAATAGCCCTAGGAGAGGCAGTTTACTGAGTGAAAGCAACACCAATAGCATAGGTAGAGCTAGTTCCAAGCGCAACACCACCATATTGAGCAATCGATCCAGCAATTGCTTTAGTCTATTCTTTTGGTTATGTTGTTTATTCAGGTGTTTTAGCCCTTCCCCTCCTTTGTTGGGAAAGAGCTCCACACCTTTATTTAGCCCTTTATGATCCGTATTTATAGCCATAGATTGCTCCATCCTGTAAGGAGTTGGCCCTATCACCATTGTATTTAAATTGAAGCATTTGGACCAAGTCAATTTATTAAACAACTAGATGAATAGCACAAGCTTTCCATAAGAGTTGGCCCTATCGCTATTGTATTTAAATTGAAGCATTTGGACCAACTCAATTTATTAAACAACCAGATGAATAGCACGGGATTTCCATAAGCTATTGACCACTAATATGTAGCCTATATCCTATTAGCCAAAAAGATTGTCATGGGGAGAGTTTAGTCAGAGCAGTTTTCTTAACATTTCCCTAACTACACTTTTTACATCACTTATAAGCATCTAAGGAGAGTGGGATCAAGAACTACCATACTGGATAATATAAATACCCTATTGATTGGGTCGTTACACTAAAGTAATTGGAATTCTCTCTATTCCCATAATCTAAATAAAGGAAGTATGGTAGGTGTCAGTGCTAGTTAGAATGATGGGAATGCCCCTCATGCTTATACCTTTTATGACCTTTTTAGTTCTGCTACTCTGAATCATGCCCTACCAACTGAGGAAATTGGATATTCTCCTGGTTAGGCTGTTGGATATTTACTGAGAGGCCTTATTATGATAGTCCAAGTGTTGATGCGGATGCTGGGCTTTTTAGGACAAACGATTTTATGACAAATGAACCGCAACATTAGATTTTACTAGGTGTGATGATAACAAACTGGGTGATTCATAATTAAAATATAGAAACATTTAGGTTAATGAGCCTTGGTATGCTCTGAACCTAGATCACCTTCATCAAAAAGTACAAAACTTAATGCTCTTATCAAGGGAAGGGTTCGAATGAGATAAGATGCTATTGAACCAATTTTGGGTAAGATTAAAAACATTGGCCCAGGGGAGCACCTAAGTTTGATTCTACTCAGTAGAAATCAATTTGAAGAAAACCCTTAGCTTACTAGATTCAGCGGGTGTATCCTCGACCAGTTGGCCCTTGCATCTAGGTGATAAATATAGGCATCAAAGGTAGATGCTAAGGTTATTCAAAACTTCAAAACCTAGTCCAAAGTATCTGTTAATCATAGGTTTACTAATACCACAAAGATTAAAATTGAAAGAAACACTAGCACATTCAACAAATGCACGAAAAATATTGATATTGTAAGAACTGAATAATAGATACAAACTTCCATAAAAACTTCCACTATAGTTCCTAATTATGAAACAATTTTAATCTCAGAAACAATACAATATGATTATCGCTATTTGAGATTTGGTTTGTGTTCTCAAGGATTGATACAGACCTTGCTCTCCAACTTGCACTCTTGCTCTCCAACTTGCACTCAATTCCAAATGCTCAAAGCCTCCTAAGTCTTTCTGTTGATGTTCTGCATCGATCTTTTGCAAGAAAGTTGTGGTAAATATAGAATCTCACCGTGGGGGTTGAATTTGAAATTAGGCATCTTCAACATCTTTTCACGGCATTAGTTGCATTAAGTTTAGGTACAACCAATTCTCAATCGAGTGGGGATGATTTTCCCCTTTCCAATTGATTTTTTTGGCTATGAATCTTCACAGAATTTCAAAATGCTTACAAACACTGCTAGATCTTACAGTGAGTGCTGGGTTTTAGTGTAACCTAATTTCATTTATGCCCTTAAAATTTCCCAACAAACAACAGAAATTACAAATTTTATAGGTTAACCAGAAAGTCAAAATCGTCCCCTGATCAAACGACTCCATTCACAATTATTAGCACCCACAGTTTTGTTCTTTGTATTTGGGATCGCCCACACTGATATACAAAAACCCCACTATCAAGTCCCGAATCCCAAAAACCACCCGCATAGCAAAACCCCATTTCAGTTAGGAATCCATTGAACACCCTCCCATTAAATCTCCAATTGGCTTATCATATCATGAATCCCCAAGATCATACCGACATATAAAACCGCCCTCCTACACTACAACACTTATGCAAAAATTCCACCACTACAGAATCTTCGAGGAAGAAAGCATATACTCACCAAGAGATATCTTCTTGGGACATTTATCCTTACAAAAAAACACAGAATAAAAGAATTGAGTTGGAATATGGGTGCTTTAACCCTCAAAAGACTACAAGTTCAAACTAATCACATGGTCTGATTGTACGAATCCTGCACGGTTTTCTTTGATCTTATTTTTTTTCCCTAACCCAATAAGGAAAACTAGTATTTCATATGCTTATGAATCTTGTCAATGTCTTGGGATACTTACCCTTGTCTCTTCTCACATTCTAAATTAGAGAAACTATCTTCTTCCACCAAAAACCCTCACTCACAAGCACAAAAGAAATCAATAATAAAAACAAAGCGATCTGGTTTGATTCCTGTCAGCCCCACTTCATTAAAGAGTTCCAAATATTCTTCCGTGCATCCAACCCTTCCATAAGGTGCATTCTTGCATCCAACCCTTCCATAAGATGCATTTATCACCATCCACTAGACCGCTCAGATATTTGATCAAAGCTCTTAATTCGGTCGGATTTTGTGAATGAAGAATTTTTCCCTCTTTCTTTATTTTATCTTTTGTTCTTTTTGTTTATTTTATCTTTTCTCTTTTATAATGGAACACTTTTTTATTTATTTTATTTTATTTTATTTTATTTTATATTTTAAGTAAATTAAAAATATTTTAAAATGTGAAACCTTCTCATGAAAATATTATTTTCATTTATTTAGTTGTTTTTATTTATTATTTATTATTTATGTTTAACAGGTTACTATAAATATTACATAGCAAATTGACATAATATTTAAATATTACCATATTGTATCTTATATATATTATAATACTATAAATTAACTCATTGGATGGGGTGATGGTGCAGGAAAACGAACAGATCAGCGGTGACGAGACAACCATTTACACTGAGACAAGGTATGATACGGATGGAAATTTAATAGGCCTCCAATCTGAATGCTTGAACCTGCTAGGCCAATGTGAACATTCACTGTCATTTATGGAGAATGAACTAGGCACAATCATGACAGCAACAACACCAATGCCTTAAAATTCTATGCAGTAGAGTCATTTTAGTTTCATATATAGAGAGAGAAAGGTAGACTTAGGAACTGAGTAGAGAGATTGCACAATCTGAAACAAGATTTATCGATGCATTGTTGTTGTAGACATGGTAAGGGAGATATAGGGTTTATTTTTTTTAGTTTAATAAAAAAAGATCATTGATTTTTTATGCAAACAGGTACTTGTGGAAATTTTTACCTTTTGAACATAGTCGTGATGAGAAGACTAGCAAACAGGTAAAACCAATGAATTAATGGAGGATGCAAACTTGGTGAATTTCATTAATAATACTTAAAATACTCTTGCTTGTCAAAACTTCAATCGACTGTCGAAAGGGTCAAACTATGATGGTTTTTGTCAAATGAGATGTGGAAATCGCCAAGGTGATGAGCTAAATGTGATGGTATAAAAAACAAGACATGAAAATGCACATTGCGAGAAACGACAAATCTTTGAAACTTGACTTTGCCTCTGCATTAGATGTCTTTAAAGAAGAAAATGTTTCCAAGTGACACATGGGGTTGGATCTCTAAATATTGAGGTGCATGGCACCAATATTACTAATAGAAGGTAGACAATTTACAAAATTTACACTTCATTGTCAAATTTGCAATTTTCCATGACACAATTAAAAATGACTAATTAATATTCTTCTAACTAGTCATTTTTATGTCGTGACTAAATTAGGCATTTATGTTAGTCATTTTTAACTCTATCACTTATTATCTAGTCATATTTGTTAACTGGTGACTAAATTAGTTGTTAATTTTAGTCATTTATAGTTGGGTCAATCAAAATTGCTCATATTTAGTAGTAAATCACTTGAAAAACCTATGGTGACTAGAATTTTTAGTCACCTAGTAGTTAATTCCTCATTTTGTACTAGTGTTTACTAATTATGTATAATATTGTTGTTAGGTGGAAATATCTATAATAAAAATGATTTTGTTCTAAGTACTAAATAATTCTAATTTACAAATCCTACTATGAAAATTTGTTTTTAAACAATAAAATCCATTCTTCTGTACTTAACTAGAAACTTACAGGAATGAAACTTTCCTACTTATTTCGAAAAAAATAAATAATATGGAATCTTTCATCATTTATAAAAATCTTCAGAAATAGACAGAAATTGAATTAAAGATAAATAACTAGAACAATGTGGAACCTGTTTAACTTCAGAAGTGGACAAACAATCAAACAAGACTGATCCTCCTAATCGTCTCCTAAAATCAACCAAGATTACTTGATTTAGGAGCCCCGATCCTGTTCACTGAACCAACTGGACGAATATACTGTGTAGAAGCCTATTCAAATCTCTCTGTAACTTAGCAGTCACATTTGTAGTCAATACTCTAGAAATTCACTTTAGCTTTCCCCTCATCAAATTTTCTCTTGTGTTCCTAACTTTTCAATTTCCAGCAAACCACAAGGTTATACTCTCTAGCATGTAGTGAGACTCATGCTCATTTGATGGGTATATATATGCTTTCCTAGGTCTTTGGGTCAGTTTTTTAATTAAATGAGCCACTTGCTCAGTTCCTCCTTTCTTGGGAACATGACCACAATTTTAGGGAAGTTGCCTCCTATAGCAACTAGAAAGTGAATGTTGTTGCTGCCATTTGTAATTTTTTCCTTCTACACTAGATAATTCCTCCTAGTGGGTCAGTGAACACTCTTTAATAATCCTCTTTGGATACGTGTCTCTTCTTTTAATTATTAAATAATAAAATATTTCAATTACTCTCATCTTTGACAATCCTTGGTCAACAACATACAACTTTACAATAACTATTAAAGTAATGTCTTTTTCACAAAATACAATATTTTTAGTTCTAGGTGGGCTGCAACGATGAATTCACCTTATGTGGTTCAAATTATATATGATTTTCAACGGGTATAAAAATATTTTATTGTCTTAAAACTGCAGCTAGCACTAAGATTGGTGAATCCTATATCTCTAAGCAACAACAAAATGTTTACATGAAAAATATCACAATGGCTCTAGCCTTAGTCCAACAAGAGGAATTCCTTAAATAAATGTTTCCATACTTGACACCGTTGAGCACTTTCACTTAGTCTCGATGAATTCTCCTTATGCAGTTCAAATGATGTGGTTGAGTCTTGAGTCTTTCTCCTTTCTTTGTTTGTTGGATCTCCGATAGCATTATTTTGTGCATGACTTAGATTCACTTGTATGTTTCCTTTGTTGTCTTTATTAGAGAGTTCCATTTTCTCACTGAATTGGGGCTAAATTCTCCACCTAAATATACTCTGTGATGAATATCCGGGCATCGAGTCAACTACTTTAACTCTGGCTATGCTTAACATTTAGTTTCAAGCGGTGTCTTGAGAGCAACATGTTGTAGCTTGGCGATTTGTGACCTGCCTATCGAGAGAATGAAGCGTTTGGTTATTCGATTGCCAATTTGATTGGTGACTTTTATTTAAAATATTTGAAATAATAATGCAATGCATTAGTCTTTAGAGAGTTTAAATTGTTATTGCAGTTTAAAATATCACTTTCTCTTTTTAAAGAATGCAGTTTAAATTGTTATTGTAGTTTAAAATATCACTTCTATTTTTTAAAGAATGCAATAGAATAGGATGGTTGAAATTATATAAAATGTTCATGGTTTTAAAAGGCGTATGGATATGGTTGTTACCCGTGCATTCATTATCTTAATGATTTAAAGGCATATAATAAGTTATTTAATTTTGAAAAATAAACTGAGTTAAATGCATATACACATTAATACATGAAATAATCAACGATAGTTTTGAGAATTATATAAATCAAATACTTATATATATGTGTGTGTGTGTGTCTTAGAGAGAGAGAGAGAGAGAGAGAGAGAGAGAGAGAGAGAGAGAGAACATTGTGTTAAATTTGGAAATAAAGTTAATTAGAATAAATGGTGCTAACATTTATTTATGCAATAGAAATGAGATGTGAAAAAATATAGCTTTAATATCTTACTTGAAATGTTTCTTAATCCATTTTAAGAAAAAAATGGGAGAATTTGGTTTTAGTAATTATATACATATTTGAAAAGTGAAACACTTGAAAGAATGTAGCTCCACATTTATAATATATTGTAATTGAATTGCATTGATGAATATAGTTCAAAATTTGTATCCACAATTCTAAATCAGAACGCAATCTTAAATGTTTATAACTAGATATTTTAATGGATTTGTTTGAAGCTTAATGCAATATCTATATAATCATATTTAATCCAATATGAAAATTCTAAGTAATCATATATATAGTTAGATTTGAGACTGAGAAATAAATTTTGGGATGTATAGTTAATGTTTATTAATGCAGCCATTAGTGTATGTACTAAGAAATGGTATTTATGGTATCATATATATGTTTGTATTATGAGATAGTTACATGTTTATACACATGGGAAGAATTAATTTCATAATTGTTGACAAAAGTGTTTTTTAAGCAAATTTTTAATATTTTTGGTAAGTCACACCAAAACATGGTTATGATCAAAATTGTTCAAGGTTTAAGGGAAGGAATGAAAAAAAAATTGATCATAACTCCAATTTCCCTAATCTTACAAAGAACATTAAAACTCTTGGAATAGTGGAATCAAAGTAGGTTAACCAAATGACTTCAAGTTTTGCACATAATTTTTCTTGTGAGCATTTGAGCTTTACCATGCTCTTGAGGATTCAATAGAAAATCTAAGAATTCTCTCAATCTCTAATGTTGGAAGCCATAGAATTAATTGTTGTTTATAAGAAAGATAATATTTAATGCTCTCAATATCTAATTCTGGTAGCCGTAGCTTTGCTTGTTTCTTATAAGAAAGATAACTAACATACCGCCAAAGTGGGGAAAATGAAACACCGAAGCGAAATTTGATATGTTATAAATTGAGAGAAAGTTGTGGGTATGCAGATAATATAATTTTATGTGTTGAAAGTAAGTCTAGAGAATATATATTAGGTATAGTAGTCAGTGAAATTGAAAAGAAAAAACTCTAATGTCGATACTAATAAGCAATAAATAGAAACCCATATAATCGATGTCAAGTAGAATGAAACGTACATTAATTTATCATACAAGAAAGGATACATATCTGAGTAAAACAATAAATGGATAGGTAGTGATCAATTTTGAGTCTAATTATATTCGCAAACGGCATTGGTATTTCCATTTGGTAGGGGGGGTGCAAGGATTGAGGGCTGCAATTTTAAGTATGAAAGGGATAGAGAATGAATGTGTGCCTCTTCCTTTTTTTGAAGTGAGGGATTTGAAGTGTCTTCCATATTTGCATAGCGTTCGATGGAGAATGATGGTGCAATTTGCATTCCTTCTCAGTTTGTAGTGCATGGCATTGTTCTGAAGGTCAAACATTGATGCTCATTGTTACCAATGTTAATGGTTGACCTTGTTAATGTCAATCCTTGGTATTTTTGGATAGTCAATGTACATATCAATTCCACCCATAAATTGAAGTAAAAAAAACAAATCCCCCTCAAGATGGATTTTTGGATAGTCAATGCAATGTTGCGTTCTTACATAAAATGTTCCCCTATAATTGAATTGTCAAAATCTAACCATCATATTTCATTTTCCCTACAGTATAAAATATAAAATATAAACAACAAAAAGTTCCCAAAATATAAGGTCTCGATGATCAAAATTATTTTCCTTTTCAATTGTAGGAAATCAAAATTACTAAAATATAGCCTCAATAATCAAAATTTCTTTCATAATCTATATCTTGTCAATTTAGTAAAATCTTGGCTCTTACATATACATGTATACTAACTAATTTTGTTGAGCCTAACTAAAATAGCTAGCAAACTCTAAACATACCCTACACACTAAATTCATCATGCTATAGAACAACCCATACATGCATATATCACCCACCATCAATTTTTAAAATCATTGTGTCTAGAGGAACTTTACATAGACCACATGGGTGAGATATGATAAGACCAGCAAAGATCCATTTTAAAATGGATCTACCAACCATCGAAAGTGATCAAATTTCTCGAGCTGCAAATCCTTTTTTAGAATAACAATGTTTGTGGTTTTAATTTATTTAATTTGTGTAATTTCATATATGTCGTTCTAAATATTTAAAATCTAATTTCAGCAAGCATGTTATATATATATATATATATATATATAAAGGACTCATGTCAGCTCTAGGATGATCATGGAAGGAGTTACACATCTCTCCACTACTGGGTTGTAGAATGTGCATTTTCGGTGCAATAAGCCAATAAATATTCATCATAACTCGTTATTAACTACGAGTTGGAGGGGATAATAAAATATTGCAAATAATGTTAATTTTTATCACTTTCATAAAAAAGAATGTTCATGCAAATTAAGTCAAAATAAGTAGTGAATCAGCTAAGAAAAAAAGATCGTCCATTTATTTCGATATCCCCTAAAACTTTATATATTTAAAGGATAAGGAAAAAAAAAATATTAGCAATTTCCTCTAAAGGTGCAAATATTACAACGTTATTATGTGGGGATGCTAAAAAGTTTCATTTTAAATTTAATTGGGGATTGGAACATAATGTGAAAAGTAGAAGTTCAAAACTCACTGATCCCTTTAAAATTTCATATGGCCAATCTTCATTTTTTTTTAGTAAGCATTTATTGAATAAAGTCAATAACTGTTGATTTTTAGGAGTGGTTATTGCACTAACGAGGAGGGTTTGGTCAATTGAGGAGAATGTACTAATGATTTAACAATGATATGGCCAATTAATGTTGATGTAGAAACAAAAGACATACCCTGAAAATGGGGCTCTTGACTGGTGGTCCCGGGAGAGTCTCTTATATCTGAAATCTCTAAGAATATTTGAAGTACCACACAAATCAAACACTACTCAAGTCTAAAATCAACAAGAAAACTACGTGAATAGGAGTGGATCAAAATTCAGGATCCTCATGGGATTATCAAGGCTTCACAACTCGCTATATATTGTAGGTTCCAACAGTAAAACACAATAAGGAGGATTAGGACCGTACCCTTTCCTGAATAACCAACTACCTGGACGATACATGCGTAGTAATCTCCCCGAGTGTTGTTATCAGTGTATTGCGATGCCAAGATGGCCAAAAACTTAACTCAGTTGGTCACATGAATCCTAATAGGGTCTCCCAATATACACTAGGTACGGGGGAGCTCCACTCCGTAGTGGTGCTTTCTAATGCACAACTGATCGACATGAGCGTTTTGATATACTACCAAGTACATGAATTATTTTTGTATATACTCAAAGGTATGTGAAAATCCATTCGATATACCAGTTGGTACATGGAAGAACTAGAATCCCTCGGGATGGAGCATGGGAAAATAACGACAGCTGCCACGCTTAAAGATGCTGGAACACGTCTCTAACTTACACACAGTTACTAAATGATTTTAATCCTAAGCTAGAGTTAATTTTATCTTATGTGGTTAAGTGGATGCATGAGGTGTAGAAAGTAAATGTAAAAAGAATGCAAATCCTAGCTACATGGTGATGCACATTTCTCTTTCGATGAAAGCTACCTAAGGTAGGGAAATAAATTTTATGTTAAAGAAGACATAAATCAAATATCTAAGAAAACTAAGTTCTAGTTAAAGACAATTATGAATATTTAAAGACCAATATGAATCACATATATTGAAAATACCCATGAATTATCATGTGAGCTTTAGCGGGGTCTGGGGGGTGGTCCACACCCCTGGGCTGAGGGTTTATGGGGGTTCAGGGGTAGGATCCCCTGAGAAAAAAAAATTGTCTCATTTTTTTTTTAATTTGATCTTTTTTTATTGAGTTTTCGTTTCAATCCAACATGAATCTGAACTATAAGGAAAGAAAAATTCCTTCCTAGACTGTAACAATTCTAACTTTCTACAATAATAGTGCAAAAAGCACAAATCGAATCAAAGATGCAACAAATTTCAACAAACGGTATAAAACAAAGGAGGGAATCACTTTTATTTTCAAATGCATGTATCAAAATGAAACTTGATAGCTAAACTCTTTTTAGATCTACAAATAGAAAATGAGAGAATATCTACAACACTCCAATAATTCAGACATCAAAAGGAAAATGACAAGCATCCAAAAAACTCCAAAACACTCAAGAAATGCTCCAAATCTACCAAAATGCAATCAAAACTCAATGATTGAGGGTGGAGGAAGGGTTTGGATATCATATCTAACAATATGAATAGATCTGAAAATATTTGGTAATGTGATTAGGGATGGCAAGAATGAACCAACAGGTGGGGGATTGAAATTTCCCTCCATAACCAAGTCACTCAGTTGACTATTAAAACATCCCAAACTCAACAAAATCCACTCCACATAGAGGTAATGCTGGACCTAGGGGATCTATGACTATCATATGCGCCTAAAAACCACAGTCCATCAACCCAAAACCCAAAAGTGCAGGAAAATTGAGCTGATCTCTGAGTTTGAGAGGCATCCAAACAACTCCAAAACACTCAAGTAATGCTCCAAATATACCAAAATTCAACCAAAACTCAATGATTGAGGGTGGAGGAAGGGTTGGGAGATCAGATCTAACAATATGAATAGATTTGAAAATATCTGGCAATGTCATTAGGGATGGCAAGAATGAACCAACAGGTGGGGGATTGAAATTTCCCTCGACAACCAAGTCACTCAGTTGACTAGAAAAACATCCCAAAATCAACAAAATCCACTCCACACAAAGGTAATGCTAGACCTAGGGGCTCTATGAATATCATATGCAACCTAAAAACCATAGTCCATCAACCCAAAACTCAAAAATGAAGGAAAAATGAGCTGATCTCTGAGTTTGAGAGGGTTGGCACACCTTCCTACATTGCACTAGAGCACCAGAGAGGGGCTAGCACACTTAGTGCACTAGGAAAGAGTGTCAGTGGTGCACTTACTACACTGGGAAATGGCGCCAATACGATAGTGATGCTCTGTGTACTAAACCCAAGGGAGAAGGGATAGGAGTCTAGTACTAAACCTAAAAAGAGTCAAGGATGTCCCAAAAACTATTCTACAACAAAATATAAAGGGGGGGGTCTCTAGAGGCTAGGAAATGGATTGATAAAGAGACATGAAATCAAAAAAAAAATCAAATCAAATCTATGTCTATCCCTAGGGGAGTCACCAAATTTGTTAGTGGATAAATCTACTCAAGCAGACTCAAGCCAGATCTCCCTAATCCAAGTGGATCTGGAAAAAATCAAGTACATAATACATCCTACTTTCCTAAATCAAATAGAAATGCAAGTTAACAGATAGATCACTTACCTAAGGTCTGCAAATCCTCTTCTCTCTTTGTTGATCCAAGCTCCAGAGCCTTCATGTCTTGAGTTGCAAAACCCTTTAGAGAAAGTGGAAACAAGCAAATAGTACATGCGTATCTAAACATGAATTGATATAATCTAACAGTTAAGGAAGAAATATCTAAACATCAACACAACAATGTTTATGGAAAGAGTTTATATTACTGTAACCAAGGAGATACATAGAATTACATAGGAAAGAACATCTCAACCTAGCCTTAAGTCTACAATATTCCATCCAAAAATACAAGCTAATCCTCAAAAGAAAGATAATATCCTCCCAAAGGATGATAGGCATCACCTATAAATTCCACTAGCATAAAAGTACCATAGTCCTTCCTCCCTTCACCATGGAGAGAGGGTTCAATTTATAAGGCTAAAGGGATAAAGTAGGTTGATGATTAGGAGGAGCGGTCTAAGGGATATTCCCCATAGGTTAGGGAACCGAATGCTACCTCACCTAGAAGGTAGGGATGATCCTCCGCCTCATGCACCACGGAGAAGGGCCTCAAAGCTTCTCTTTTTTCCCTCTAAACACCATTGGCGCACCTTGTTGTAGGAGAAAGAGTGCCGGTACACCTTGCATGAGGAGAAAGAGTGCTAGTGGCGCTCCTTGTATGAAGGGAAAGCATGTCGGCCACCTTTCCTGAGGAGAAAGAGCGCCAACTCTCCGAGAGGAGGAAAAAGAGTTAGGGGAAACTTCAAACTCAATGAACTTTAGCTAGGGAAACTTTATGGATTAGGCATAAGGTTGACACATGGATCAATACGAAAAGATTTAGATGTAACAAGTAGCGAAGCTTCCCATATATTTTTCAAGTTTTCAGCCTCCGGTTCTAAGTAAAAATATATCTCTGTTTATTTGCACACTCAAAAATTTAATAACTAGAACTAAACATGAATTTTTCAGACTTAAAACACTGTTGCAACTTTAATATTTTATTGATAGAAAATAAATAATAAGCACGCCATTCAACATAGAGAACTCAATAATTTTTGGCCAATGGCCTTGGAAAAACCCACAAGGGGAAACCAGTCAGAGATAGAGTATTTTTATTTTTCAGGAGAAGTTAATCATTTACAACAATACATAGAAAATATCAAACCAAATTAACTCAACCCAGAAGATTATTTTTTGCCTCGATTCTCTTGCTCAACAACAAAACCAAACTCTGATTTTTTTCTTCTGTTGAACTATCTTGAAAACCGTACCACTGTACGGATAGTACGGTTGCTACAGTACGGCCTATATAGTCTGTATGAAATGCCTCAAAAAATGTGCCTGCTGGTTACCTCAATTTATGTGCACAAAAAAGCACTTCTCGATTTATGTGACGTACTATCGTTCCTCAAAAATTGTGCTGAACCTCACTGCCTCGGTTTCTGTGTTGTACAGAACCATGCAGTATGACCTATATAGACATGCAGCCTTTAATGCTACTGCCTTGAAATATGTGCCGACCTGCTCCTCGATATCCATGCCATGTCCTTGCTGATAACCTCCTCGAATTATGTGCCCACTGAAAGTCTCTTCTTTTGGGTGTCTCAAATATCATGCCTCTCCTTCAGCTCTCTCTCTTCTACTCTCTCAGCTCTTCTTCTCTCAAAAATTGAGGCAAAATGCCTTTCCCTTTCGTTTTTGAGTGAACCCTAGTGTGAGTCTAGTCTAACGGTGGAGATTAGATTAGATCAACGGATGAAATTAATTGCTCATATTTTTTTCTCAAAATATTAATTCACTCACCCACTTAAACTTATCAAAAAGTGACTTTACACTCTAAAGTCAAATTAAATGCTTTCACTTAAGTCATTTAATGCAATGGTCACTTTATTTCCCCTCTCTAAGTGACTAAAGCTAAATTCACTTAGGGAAACACTTCCCTAGGTACAAAACTAACACTCTCTCTTACCCAAGAAGGTGTTCTGCACCACTCCCAGCTTGTCCCCATAGAAGACAAACTTGCCTCTCCCCAAAGACTTTGTCAGTATGTCTACTACCTACTCATTAGTGGAAATGTACTGAAGTGTAACTGCCCCTCTCTGAACATAGTCCCGGATGAAATGATATCCAATATCAATGTGATTTGACTATTCATGAAATATTGGATTCTCAAAGAGCTGGATGCAACTCTGATTATAACAGTAGATCACCGTAGGATTCAGCTCCTGACCAAATAAATTCACCAGCAACTTGTGAAGCCACAAAGTCTCGTGGCTAACCTGACTGGCTACCATATACTAAACCTTTGCAGAAGTCAACGCAATAGATTTCTTCTTTCGACTGAACCATGACACTGCTGTCGAGCCCAAACTGAAACAACATCTGGAAGTGCTCTTTCGTTCTGCAACACTGCCTACCCAATATGAGTCTGTATAACCAACCAATATGATCCACTCTTGCCTCCTGTAGTCCAGACCAAAATCCATTGTCCCTGGTAGATAACGCAACACATGTTTTGCAACAACCCAATGCACACTCCTAGGCTCAACCATGAACTAGTTAAGAGTGTTCACTGCAAAACACAAATCTGGACAAGTGTTGACCAGATACATCAATGACCCAATAAACTGACGATATAAGGTAGGATCCACCAACTCTCCCTCAGAAGGATGAAGCTTCTTCTATTTGGTGATCATAGGTGTCAACATAGGCATGCAATCCTCCATCCTGAATCTCCTCAAAATATCAACAACATACTTTCCCTGACCCAGGAAAATATGTCCAGGCTCTTGCTAAACCTCCATTCTAGAAAATAATACATCAGTCCAATATAAGTCATCTCATACTCTGCTGCAAGATCCTTCTTGCAAGCTGCAATGGGCCTCTCTCTCCCTGTGATAAACAAGTTATCAACATATAGCAGAAAAATAAGTAGATCATCTCCAACCATGATGAAGTAGAGATTCAGATTTTCTTCACTCTTCTAAAACCCCATACTCAACAAGTAAGAATCGATCATGGAGTACCAAGCTCTAGGATATTGCTTCAACCCATAAAGGATTTTCTTCAATTTGAAAACATGAGACTACCTCTCATTAATCTCAAAGCCCTAAGGCTGCTCAACATAGATCTCCTCCTGTATGATCCCATTGAGAAATGTGGTCTTCACATCTATCTGATGGATCTTCCAACCCATTTCAGCTGCAATGGATATCAATCCACTGATAGAAGTATATTGAGAAACTAGCACAAAAGTATCATCATAATCAACGCCCTCAACCTGTGAAAACCCCCGTGCTACAAACCTGGCTGTGTAATTCTCCAAACTCCTATCCGCGTCATGATTTATCTTGTAAATTCACCGAGAAGTCACCAATGACTTCCCCTAAGGTCTCAGAACTATCTCCCAAGAATCATTCTTCACGATGGAATGGTACTCATCCATCGTGGAATCTCACCAAACCCAATGCTAAGAGGCCTCCTCAAAAGTAGAAGGCTTAGAATCACGTGTACTAGCCACCAACAACATGCCTAATCTGTCAGGCATCTTGATGACCCTCACCTCCTCCTTGGGTGTCCTAAAATATGGAGATTCCTTCAAGGTATCCCGAAGCCACTTAAGCTTATTCTTCCCTGAAGATTGCTCCCACACTGGCCTCTCCTCATCAAAACAACTACTAGAGGTAGAAACACCAGTACCCTGTGAACTTGAAGTTGGTGTACCAACACCAGGTGCACCCTATAATCATGATCCTAATCCCAGCCCATGTAAGGTGTACCTATAATAGTAGACCCATCACCTATCCTTAAAGACGTTGCTCAATGAACCACTGAACCTGGTGAACCTGTGCCAACACTGTGTGGTTCTGTAACCCTTGAAGCCTATGATCCTGACTGCTACGCTTATGGAACCTATACAACAACTTGAGGTGCAGGAACCTACTGCTCTCCCTGCTCTGACTCTCTCGACTTCCTGAAGGACCACTCCTCCTCAAACTTCACATCCCTTCTCACTGCTACTTTCCCTTGAGAGGGAAGGTAAATACAAAAGGCCTTCGAAGTCTCATCATAACCCACAAAGATTCCCTTCTCTACAGTGGGCTCCAAATTTTTCCTCTTCTCTGAAGGGATATGGGAGTAAGTCAGACTACCAAATATCTGAAAATGGCTAAATTCAACATTCTTTCCTGAAAAACACTCCTCAGATGTCATATTCCCCATGGCACAATGGACACTCCTATTCTGAAGATATACAGTTGTGCTGCAAGCCTCAACCAGAGAAAGAAAGGAAGAGATTGGTCATGTAGCATGGCTCGGGATGCTCCAACAATGGACCCGTTCTTCCTATCTGCTATTCCATTCTGCTCTGGAGTATACAAAACTGTCAATTGTCTCTTGATACCCTCTTGTCTGCAAAATCCATCAAACTCATTGGAGGTATACTCACCCCCGTTATCCGATCTAAGAACTCAGATCTTCCTTCCTATTTGGCTCTCCACAATAGATTTGAACTCTTGGAACCTCTGCAAGACTTCCTCAGACTTCTTTCTCTTCAGAAAATAGATCTAGGTCTTCCTGGAATGGTCATTAATGAATGTCACATAATACTCGTATCCTATCAAGGACATAGAAGACATCGGTCTACATAAGTCTGAATGTATCAATTCAAGGGTCCCTGATGACCTGCTATCACTGCTTGAAAAAGCAGTCTTGGTGTAATTTCCCAAAGCACACACCCTACACACATCACTCTGCCCTGTTCTAAACTCCGATAAACCTGTAACCATCTGTCTCAACAACCCTAAGGATGGATGATGCAAGTGATCCATCCTCCTATGCCAAAGATCACAAAGCTCACTATTGCTGCTATGTGCCAGGGAAAGCTAAGGATGAAACAAGAGCCTATACAGTTTCCCACATATCACTCCAATGGTAACTAAAGTAGATGGTCTTGTAGTCTAGAAAGGACACCCCAAGACCCTTATTTTCGATCATGGAAAATGACACTAGGTTCTTCTTTAGCCCAGGTACAAACAATACATATCTCAACACCATGGGACTCGTGGACTCCCTCTAAAAGGTAATGGTCCTGTTATCACTCCAGGAAACTCCTCTAGGTTGTAGCTCGACGATGCCTGGTAACTTACAATGTTTTTGGGGTTTTCTAAAATGGATCAAGTTAGGTGACCTATATGACCTTACACTCTCAAGACATGCATGAAACTCAATTAGATACAAGGATTTTAGTTACCACTGTTCAGAGGTTGACAATATGGTGTAGGGATGGAGAACTCATCATGTTGGTAGATTCATACATAAAACAGATACATATAAATGGATAAATCATGATAAGGAAAGCACTTATAATTCAAATCACATCAACATGCCAATACGGTGACAACTATCAGACATTAATTAACTTGAATATAACCCGAATAACACATTCAAGCATAAGCACAGAAAAGACAGAAATAGAAGCTGAACAAATGATAACAAAAGAACTTATATTAGGTCGTGAGAAAAATGAGAAGCTTGAGAATAGCAATGGTATACAAGTCCCCGAAGTCGAACCCTTTCAATAAAATAATTCTTAGGCTTTATAGCCTTTACAAAATACTCAAATACTCAAAACTTGGATCTGATTTAACAAGAATAAACAAAATAATTGTTTTTTGCAAAATTAGGGTTTAAAAACCCTAATTAACTACTTGTATAACTAATTGTAGAATTATTTCACTGTATGAACCTTCAGATAACTAAGGTAACTACTGGAAATCACTGCCATTGGCCCTCTACTGGTTAAGTCACTATTTCACTTTGACAGCTAAGTGTTGGTGGCCTTTTCTCCCTTTATGTGATAATAAAACTGAAGCACACCTTCCATGATTTTTTCTTCAGTGCCCTTCATCTTCAGACTTTGTCCTTGAGCCATCCACATTCGCCCAAAACTGGTCCTGCATGTCAAAATTTGATTTTATGCCTCTATCTACTTTTGGTGGTTAAGAGGCCAAAACATCGGAACCTTAGCTGCCAAAAGCAGTGCAACGGTGATTTCGGTGGATAATGAACTACCCCAGCGTCTGCCTAAGCTACCGAAAGCCCTGTTTTCCAAATATTCTTAGGTTTCTTTGAAAAATGTTCTTTTAAGTCTGTCTTCTCATCTTTCTTCTTCAGTAGGCTTTGCGCTAGGAGGGTTAACAGTAGCCTGGCTTATTTCTAGAGGTTGAAGGCTAACTGCAGCTTCAGCTAGGGTTTGCAATGTGGGGTGGATGCTAGGGTTTTCCTTGGCCTCCTTCACCTACAGTCTCTGAAGCCTAATCATCCTATACAATTTAGTATTGTCTTTTAGGTACCTTGTATTCAGTCTCTTTAAGAAAATATACCTTTCTCTCTGCTCTAGGTAAGACTTATGTAACAACTTGTTCCTACTGGTCAATGTAGCATTACTTTTCTTTATTTCCCCTTCCAAAATCTCCATCTCATACACTTGCCTCAGAAATTGATTTATCCTTTGAGTCTTGGGCTTGCTAGAGGAAGCCCTCTCTATTGGTTACTCTTGCTCTTTTGGTGTAGGGGATGGTAGTTCTTCAGTCACTGCTACAATCTGCAGAGCTAGGTCTGCACCTTCCTCTTATTCCTCTTCAGAATCTGAGAAGGGTAGGTTTAAAATGTTCTCACTGTGTGCTGCAACTTCCTCGCTGTTTTCACTGAAGTCCAAGTTTCTTTTGACCTTCTTGGATTTGGAAGAGGAAGGAGCCTAATCTACTGCTGCTGGGGATATATCCCTTCTCTTTCTTCTCCCACTCCTTGGTGTACTGGACTTTTTGGCAGGAGACTTCCCCTTCTCTTTTGGCTGAAGGCCTATTTCAAATCCATTCCAAAACAAGAAATAAGGCCATGCCATATTCCTCCTTTTCAAAAACTCTTGGATCAACAGTTGGATAAAGCCATGGTGAGACAACCTGCCAGCAATCTTGGTTGGCTGAGCCTTCACCTGGTGTGCCATTTTTCCCAAACTCATGTGTAAGTAAAAGGGAAAATTTAGTGGGCTTTTACCTGTGAAATGGTTCATCAACTTAAAATGGTAAATCATAGCTCTATTATATCTCCCTTCACATGTTATGTAGACCACAATGGCCTTCAGTAGTTGTTTCCACCTCTCTTCCAACCAGGAGGATGGTACACTCTTCTTCCACACAACCCCTCTATGTTCAGGCTTTAGATAAGATATGAACTCCACATCTTTTGGTATGGTAGTCTTAAACCACTTCTCTCCTGTGCCAGGGAGTTCAGTTAGTTTAGCAACTAGGACTTCATTTATGTGGAATTCTTCTTTGCCTATGATTTCCTTGGATCCATCAAATGAGAGAGAAAATGCCTCAGCCACCTGCTGATGTGAACTGTGTATCTTCTCACAAAACCTATAGCAGCCAGCATCCTGGAACAATTTATAGACCTCTGGATGTGCCTCCAAATAGATAATATCTCCCATCTCCTGCCTGAGAGTAGGTTCTCCCTTCTTCATCTTGTTGAATGCCACTCCTAGGTACTTGCAAAAATAAGTTTAAGTTATGTATGATAGTGTGTTAGCAGGCTGCTTCTCAGAGATGGATTTTTGGTGGAGAGAAATGCTAAGCCTTGAAAGT
Source organism: Pseudotsuga menziesii (assembly GCA_001517045.1). NCBI lineage: Eukaryota > Viridiplantae > Streptophyta > Pinopsida > Pinales > Pinaceae > Pseudotsuga > Pseudotsuga menziesii. Next base: position 94,573 of record LPNX011040564.1, on the reverse strand, counting down.
GAAATGTACTATAGTTTTGGCACTAATTATGAGGGCTTTTGATTTCATGATGGATGATGAGGTCATAAGGTGATGGCTGTAGTTGATCTTCTCGATAAACCTCACCCAACATCCATATTTCAAATCAACCTGGATACCCGATGAGCTTTTCTATTGTTCTTTTGGACAAGTGGAAGAAAAATGAAGGTTTCAGATCCTATCAGTCCTTTATTAGTTTTATAACGACCTCCTTCACTTATTTCCACATGCAGTTATGCAGACACCCATCCTTTCTATGGTTTATCACGCCTTTTACTGATCGTTATTGTCAAAACCCCAAATTTTCACAAAAATTTAAATTTTTTTGATGTAACATAAACTATATATGGTTGCAGTCTGATAACTATTAGCGGCTAATGGAAAAATGAAACAGTTAACAAAGGTAACCATTAACTTAAACACATATAAAGTAATACTCGTTTAATTTTGATATGTGATGTAAATAACCTGTATTCAGTTGTTTCTAGCTGTACTGATGAGCTAATTTTGTCAAGTAGGTGAGAATTTACTTTCTAACTGGGGCTTACTTAGCGATTTCTAACTTACCTGGATTTCTAGATCTTACAGGCTTGACAGGTAAATTTTGAACCAATAAGAGTTTATTAAGGCATTAATCCAGATATACTTCTTTTAGCATAAAAATATACTGCTAGAGTAAAATTTTGCTTAATAGAATTCAAGGGCACTTACGAGGTAAAGTAACTTTCCTTTACTTGTTTTACAACTATGACAGTATTTTAAGTTCATGTTGTAAAGACTAAAAACCTTACCATACTCAATGTTTTTCATTAGTATGATTTTTATTTCGAACAGTTCTTCTTTCTAGCTATTCGCCAAGTTACTTATAGAGCTCATGATTTTGTATAACTTTTCCTTAACTGACATAAGACTTTACTACTGTTGTTATTTCTAAACTTTAAAACACTGCTTAAGTATGGAAATAGACCTAAGACCTTTTAAGAAACAAGCTTACAGATAACTCTTTGCTTTACGTTTAATTTAATTTCAGTAGAGAAAATTTATCAGCTTATTAATGTAATAAGTCTATAAATGATCATTTGTACAAATGTCGTCAAGTTGTGATTTCTATTCTCCAAATATCTTTATGACATAAGTAATGTGGCGAAATTACAAAATAATAGTGATTCTCTATGTATTCCTAGATAGTTTTACTATCTTCAACTTCCAAGTCTAATCTAACCTTGGTTTGTTTCATTTAGAGCTTTGGTTCCTTATGGAGACGAAATTTCTATAAACCTCCAAGATGTTTATATTACTCTCTGGTACTATAGACTAAACATATAAGTGTAAGAGATTATTTCACAGTGTAAATACTTTTATATACACATTGATGATTTATAAACTAAATTCTTACCATTAATGTTTACATAATACTAGGTCTAACAACATAGTTCTTCGTTGTAAAGTTTGAATCAATGATTATTATTAGAACTAGTAACTTATGATTAAGGGCATATACCCTACTATGGATCTTTCCATAGTTATTATCTTACCAACGAAAGATTTCAATGTTTACATATAACAAGGGTTAACAATGCAATAAAATGTTTTGGTTCATTACCAATGAGGATTCCAAGGCTTATAATATAAGGTTTATCGATACAATAAAACCTCATTCTAAACATAGCTTGACTTCATAGATCATCATTGAAATGATATGTATTGACTTTGTACATTATACTATCATTGTGTTCATTATTTAAATTATTAGCACAATTTGGTTCCTGACAGTGCAGTGGAGACTATACAACTCAACCCACCGTGGACTGGATAAATTTATGGATACATGGAACATCCACCACTGTGCAATGCATGATTTAAAATTCTCCAACGCAACCCTAACTCCTCATTCTTTGTTGAGGGTTTTGGTCTTTGCTCTATCTAGTTTACTACGGCCATAAGGGCTCGCTTGTGCTCGTCTCTAGCTCCATTTTCCTGTGTGTAGTGTGGAAATTGAACCCAGGTGTTAGAACAATTACACTCACAACAATTTCCAATTACACATGAAAATTACTCACAAAGGAGACTGAATAATGGAGCAGAACACTAATCTGTATTGAATAAGTGTACAATAGCCAACCTTATGAAGTCATAGGTTGCCACAATAAATAATTACATGAGAGATTCGAATGTATGAAGATGCCATTCGAATTGAGTCAAAAGCAGGCTTACTAAATCTAAGCAAATCCCCCATAGGTGCATAAAGCAGTTTCCAAAACTGTCTAGGAGCTCACGAATTGGCAAAATTAATTAGGCAAGCCAATAGGTGGTGGAAGGACAACTCATACATGCTTTTCATAGGATAAAAGAGAGGAGGATGTTGAGGACAAAAAACAAGTTAACTTCACCTAGTCAAACTTTCCCAATTGCCTTAAAACTCAGAAAAAGTAGGCAATAAAGCAGAACAAGCAGACATGCGCTAGGGAGGCCATGAATAAAGCAAATTTGATTCCAAGAGGTTTCCCAAGCACTCCATGACTCAAATTTATCAAGTTTGACCACTATGGATGTGTGGAGGACAACTTGCATAAGGTGGAATATGGAAACTAGGCAAATAAGACAAAAATTGGATTAATTAATGTCTAAGGTAGCTAACTATGGGTTGATTATTATAACACCCCCCCTTAATCCTGACTTATGAGTAAAATATCAAAAAATTATAGGGCCTAGCAACAAGGCTTAGTCACCCTTTACATACTGCATGTCCATTTAACCAAGGAAAGAGGCAAAAACCCAGTGGGAAAAATCCTCCCCTAAACATGGTATGTAAAAAAAAATTTGGAAATATTGTCATCACTCATGCTTCACAACATGATTAGCAATCCCCAGTAGTGATTTGAGATTGCTGAATGTCTTCTCACAAAAAACTTTGGTGAAGATATCTACTACTTGTTCTGAAGATGAACAGAAGAGTAGGTGAATGGTGCCATCATGCACAAGCTGTCTGATGTAGTGCATATGGATCTCAATGTGTTTGGTTCTCTTCTTCTGAACTGGATCATTGCAGATTTGAATGGTACTCTGACTATCATAGTAGATAGTAGTTGAGTATACTGATTCGAAGCCACACTCTCCAAGTAACCCCTGCAACCATAAACATTGAGTTGCTGCATTTACAACTCCTCTGTACTCTACTTTTGTAGATGAGAGTGCAATGGCACTCTGTTTCTTGCTTGACCAACTGATTGGCCCTTATGCAAAGCATGAACACATATCCTGATGTTGACTTTCGATCTATGCTGTCACTTGCCCAATCACTGTCAGTAAACCCAATCAAATCAAGATCAGATTTAGCTTTATAGAAGATCCCATGAGATCTTGTTCCCTGAACAAAGTTAAGGATCCTTTTGGCTGCTCTCCAATGGATCTCATGAGGCTGATCCATGTATATTGAAGCCACACTTATTACATAAGAAAGATCAGGTCTATTATGTGTAAGATACAACAAACATCCAATCAATTGCCTATACAGTGTATTGTTTACCATAGGTGAAGAATCAGCTTCTTCAAGCTTCACTCCTGAAAGGAAAGGAGTCTTGCTTGGCTTGCAATCCTTCATTTTGAATTTGTTCAGCAAATCCAAGGCATACTTGGACTGATGTACTTTGATTCCTTCTTTGGTTTGAACAATCTTGAGCCCCAACAATTGGCTCAATAAGCCCAAATCTGTCATTGAGAAGGCATGGTTCATTGCATCCTTCAAGGAGGCAATCTCATCCTTTGAGCTTCCTGTAATGAGAAGGCCATCAACATATAAAACAATGATCATCAATGAACCATGAATCAGCTTCAAATAGACATTTGGATCTAATTTGCATCGAACGAAATTCAGTGATAGCGAAAAGCTATCAATCTTGGCATACCAAGCCCTGGGGGCTTGCTTAAGCCCATACAATGACTTCTTTAGCCTGCACACAAGAGATGGGTTAGTAGAAAATCCTTGATGCCACTACTTGTATATCTCTTCAGTGATATCTCCATTCAGGAAAGCACACTTCACATCCATGTGATATACTTCCCATTGCTTTGAAGCTGCAATGGCTAAGGCTAGCCTGATGGAGTCCATCTTTGCCACTGGTGCAAAGGTATCATTGTAGTATATGCCATGAACCTGTGAGTAGCCCTTGGCTACCAATCTAGCCTTGTACTTCAGAGGTGAACCATCAGCAACAAATTTGGTTTTTTACACCCACTTACACTGAACTAGCTTCCTCCCTGGGGGAAGATCAACCAGCTCCCAAGTGTTGCTCTTCTGGAGTGAGCTGAACTCTTCCTTCATGGTTGATTCCCATCTTGGATAATTTTCTGCATCTTCATATGTCTGTGGGTCTGATTCAACCATCAGATAGCATTTCTCTGCAAACATAGGATCTTTCATGCACAGAGCACTCTCAAACTGAGATCTAGTCCTCTTAGGATCATTAGGATTTCCAGCTAGTTCTCCAGCTGCATGAATGGTCTTGGCTGCCCATTTTGGTCTTGTAGGACTGTTAGGATCTACAATTAAATCATTATTATCAGACATATCAGAATCAGCATGTTCAACTATCTCTTCACTTACATTCAGAGGTTCTGGTGGTGAAGAGGATTCTCCAACTTCCACTGCTGCTAGGGACTCTTCTTGAAACTGAACACACCTTTCAATGAAGGATTTGTTTGTGCTCAAATTGATCAGATTGTACCCTTTTGAATCTTCAGAGTACCCAACAAATAGACACTCTTGGCTTTGGGGCTGCAAAGCCTTCCTCTTTTCTGTTGGAATTCTAGCCCAAGCCCTTGAGCCAAAAATCCTGAAATGGGTCACATATGGCTTGTTCCCACTCCATGCTTCAAAAGGAGTCATACCATCAAGTTGTTTATGAGGCACCATATTCTGGATATAGGCTGCACAGTTTATAGCTTCGGCCTAGTACTTTGGTGGCAAAGTCTTAGCCTCCATCATGCAGGTTGCCATCTCTTTCAGTGATCTATTCTTCCTCTCAGCAACACCATTCTGCTGTGGTGTGTAAGGGATAGAATGCTGCATCTGAATACCTGCATCTACACAATATTGAATAAACTCAGACTTGACATACTCACCACCATTGTCAGATCTAAGGACCTTGAGTTTCCTCCCAGATTGGTTTTCAACCAAAGCCTCAAAGACTTTGAAGAGGCCAAAAACTTCAGACTTGTGTTTCAGGAAGTAAACCCAGCAATACCTGGAAACATCATCTATGAATGTCAATGCATATTTGGCCTAAATCATTGACATATAAGGAAATGGGCCAGAAACATCACTGTGGATCAACTCAAGAGGTGCAGAGGTTCTCTCATGACTAGCTCTCTCAAATTTATGCTCTGGGTGTTTTCCTAGGATGCAACCTTGACAGAATCCTTTGGAAAACTTAATATTTGGTAACCCTATGACCATTTCTTTTTCACTAAGATCAGAAAGATACTTGTAATTGAGGTGGCCAAATATTTCATGCCAAAGATTGCTTGCCTCATTGGCATGAATCAGAAGAGCAGAGGGGTTTGAGTAGGGTAGGAAATGTGAGAACATATATACCTTCGAAGTGTGATTTGCAACTCCTTTTGCAATGACTTTACCACTTGAGATCTCTGTGATCTCAACTTCATCAGTGGAGAATATGGCCTTCTTTGGAGACCCTGTGTGGGTCATATGATACACTGATAAGAGGTTAGAGGCAAGACCTGGAACATACAACACATTGCTGAACTTACCATGGTCAAGATCAATCCTCCCTTTGCCCAAACTTTCAGTGAAAGAGTCATCTCCCAGTACTATTGGTGGACCTTTCGACATGTCAAGTGAGGTGAATTCCTCCTTGGTCAAAACCATATGTCTTGAAGCTCTAGAATCAATGATGAAACTAGGTGAGCTTGATGTGCCAGCAACCAATGCATGAACTCTCTCTCTGTCTTCTGAATTTGATCATCCTTCCCTCTTCTTTGAGCTGTCTGGAAGGGAGATGCCATTCTTCTTCAGGAGTTGGGTCAGCATGTCTATTTGCTTCTTCATGCAGGAGCTTTCAGAATGATTTCCCTTATTGCAATATGCGCACTTGGTCATTTCTCCTTTGTTCTTCTTCTTCTGGGGGTTCTTCTTGGAACCTTGAGGTTCATCTGGAGACTTGTTCTTGTCTCTCTTTTGCTCAGGTGGATTTTTAGTTTTATTCTTTCTTTTTGAATCCACCCTCAAATATCCAACAACCAGAGCTTAGTCTTTGGATGGTTTGATGGTGCCCATCATCACCAGCTTATCTTGTTCTTGTGAGAGAGATTCCATGAAATCTGCAAGGCTAGGCATTTTCCAGGCTTGAGCTGTCAAATTTGCGGCATAGAAGGTTGAAACAAACACTGAATAGTCAGGGCCAAGATTTGAGAGTATGGCCAAGACTAGCTGATCATCCTTCTTTTTGATCCCACATTGTTTTAGCTGCAAAACAAGCGCTTTGAACTTGGAAAAATAGAGTTGCAGGGATTCAAAGCTATTGGGACTCAGGGAGATCAATTCATTTTCAATTTGATGTCCCCTCATCTCATCTGTCTTTCCAAAAAGATCAACAAGCTTCTCCGATACTTCATTCGGTGATGTCAATCCATCAAGATGGAAAAGGAGGTCTCTGGATATGCTCAGACACAGGAGACCATAGGCCTCATCCCTCCTGTTGTGCCATTTAATCTTCTCTGCAGCTGCATTGGGCTTTGCTTCTGTTGCCATAGTCACTCTATAGAGGCCTTTCACTCTCAACGGTATCTCCATCTCTTCTTTCCATTCAAAGAAGTTAAATGGAGTCAAGATGATCTTCTGAGATTGATCCATAGCTCAAAAATTGTCCCTTTAGTCAGCAGAATGCTCCCAGTCAATGATGTTGAACCTGCAAAACAAATTGGAAGGAGAGAAATCGATCTACAAATGCTCTGATACCATGTGGAAATTGAACCCGGGTGTTAGAACAATTACACTCACAACAATTGCCAATTACACATGCAAATTACTCACAAAGGAGACTGAATAATGGAGCAGAACACTAATCTGTATTGAATAAGTGTACAATAGCCAACCCTATGAAGTCATAGGCTGCCACAATAAATAATTACATGAGAGATTCGAATGCATGAAGATGCCATTCGAATTGATTCAAAAGCAGGCTTACTAAATCTAAGCAAATCCCCCATAGGTGCATAAAGCAGTTTCCAAAACTGTCTAGGAGCTCACGAATTGGAAAAATCAATTAGGCAAGCTAATAGGTGGTGGAAGGAAAACTCATACATGCTTTTCATAGGAGAAAAGAGTGGAGGATGTTGAGGACAAAAAACAAGTTAACTTCACCTAGTCAAACTTTCCCAATTGCCTTAAAACTCAAAAAAAGCAGGCAATAAATCAGAAAAAGTAGACATGCGCTAGGGAGGCCAGAAATAAAGTAGATTTGATTCCAAGAGGTTTCCCAAGCGCTCCATGACTCAAATTTAGCAAGGTTGACCACTATGGATGTGTGGAGGACAACTTGCATAAGGTGGAATATGGAAACTAGGCAAATAAGACAAAAATTGGATTAATTAATGTCTAAGGTAGCTAACTATGGGTTGATTTTACCCAAACTCCTGTGTAAGTAAAAGGGAAAATTTAGTGGGATTTTACCTGTGAAGTGGTTCATCAACTTAAAATGGTAAATCATAGCTCTATTATATCTCCCTTCACATGTTATGTAGACCACAATGGCCTTCAGCAGTTGTTTCCACCTCTCTTCTAGCCAGGAGGATGGTACACTCTTCTTCCACATAACCCCTCTATCTTCAAGATTTAGATAAGATATGAACTCCACATATTTTGGTATGGTAGTCTTAAACCACTTCTCTCCTCTGCTAGGGAGTTCATTTACTTCAGCAATTAGGGCTTCATCTATGTGGAATTCCTCTTTGCCTATGATTTCCTTGGATCCATCAAATGAGAGAGAAAATGCCTCAACCACTTGTTGATGTGAACCTTGTGTCTTCTCACAAAACCTATAGCAGCCAGCATCCTGGAACAATTTACAGACCTCTGGATGTGCCTCTAAATAGCTGATATCTCCCAGCTCCTTCCTGAGATCAGGTCCTCCCTTCTTGATCTTGCTGAATGCCACTCCTAGGTACCTGCAAAAATAATTTTAAGTTCTATATGATAGTGTGTTAGCAGGATGCTTCTCAAAGATGGCTTTCTGGTGGAGAGAAATGCTAAGTTCGAAGGTGAAATGTACTGGAGTTTTGGCACTGATTATGAGGGCTTTTGAATTCATGATGGATGCTGAGGTCATAAGGTGATGGCTGTAGTTGATCTTCTTGATAACCCTTGCCCAACAATCATATTTCAAATCAACCTGGATACCCGGTGAGATTTTCTGTTGTTCTTTTGGACAAGTGGAAGAAAACTAAAGGTTTCAGATCCTATCAATCCTTTATCAGTTTTATAACGACCTCCTTCACTTGTTTCCACATGCAGTTATGTAGACTCCCATCATTTCTGTGGTTTATCACACCTTTTACTAATTATTATCTTGCTGACAGGGTTTTATTTAACTGATTTCTAACCGTTTTTCTCTTTTTCCTTTTCAGTGGTTAACAGTCTTCAGGAATTTGTCTGTAAGCCATCGAAAAGATGGCTTTTGGTGGCTAATGAAATGATAATTCCTTCGCCCAAGCCACCGAAACTATTTTCCCAGCATCGTGGTGAAACCCAGCTTTAGGCGGATAGTGGCCTCACCGAATATTCCTTTTAACTGTTGAAAACCCGTCCTTTTAATGGCTAATGAAACGTCATATCTTTCACTTAAGCCATTGAAAGCGCTTTTTCCCCCATGCCTTTTTGTGTGCTTTCAGCTGTTAAAGCCTGTTTTGAACTGTTTGCTAAGCTGTCAAAAGCCTCACCTTTGGGTGGCTAATGAGATGTCTGAAGTCTCACCTAAGCCACTGAAAACGCATTTACCCCTGTCTCTTTTTTCTGCTTCCAACGGTTAACACCCTTCTTGGTCTTTCCACTAAGCTACCGAAAGCAACACTTTTTGGTGGCTAATGAGTCATTTGAAGTCTCGCCTAAGCCACCGAAAGTGTTTTTACCATTTACTTGCTCGGGCCCGCTTTCGGTGGTTTACCTTTATCCTGCGTTAAAATGTTAGCTGCCGAAACAAAATCTTTCAGTGACTAATGAGCTATTAAGAGCCCCGCCTAAGCCACCGAAAGCTATAACTTCCAAATTTTTCAACCATAGCAAAAACAGAGACCTTCAATTTGTTAGTCATCCTCAAATATTTCATTACATAACTCGAATTATTCATACTATCAAAATAGATTTATTTTGGGAGATAACAGGTCCCACACCCAACAACTCTGACTACTGAGTCATCTCCCAACACCACCTCCACATCTGTCTCTATCTTTGAAAGATGGGATAACATCTCACGAGCACCTGTCATATGGCTCAAGGCTCCACTATCTATATACTAGGTGTTAGAAGTAGATGCAATGTAGGAATGGTCTATCACCAGGGAAGACTCCCTCTATCTATTAACTAACGTACTGGTGAGAATAGATGCTCTCTCAATTTCAACATGCCCAGTGCATAGTGAAAACTCACTCTGAAATATCACGACAAAGTCATTGACTTCCGCTGAAGTTGTTGCTTCTTCTTGTTAGGACACTGCCCAACATAGTGCCCCATATTGTGACATGCAAATAAATTTACAGTGCTCAGATCCTTCTTCTTCCCATTCTGTTGCTTTCCCCCACCCTTCTTGGGACCCTTCTTTTTCTTCTTCTTCCCCTTTGTTGTCAACACCACATCCTCCTCATCCTGTCTACTAGTAGAACCACTGCACTGCAGAAGACCCCTTCAAGTCTCCTCCTGAATAAAGTCATCACAGACCCTGCCCCATGAAGGTAGGTTTTCTCTAGCCTTGAAACCTTGTACAAACACAACCCAAGGTGTAGTCACCCCATTCAAGGCTATACAAACTAGCTCAGGACTAGTAACCACCTCCCCAACAGTTGGAAGCTCATCTCTCACCTAAGAGATCCTAGTAAGATAAGTCATACAAACATCTCCCTTGACCATCTTGATAACTTTCAGTTTCTCTCTCAGAACCATCTTCCTATTTTCATTGGAATTCTCAAACAATCTGGTCAAAGCAGTCCACATCTCATGCGCATGATCCTTCGCTGAAATGTGAGGTATAACATGGTCTTTAACAACATCCAAGATAATCCTCATGGCTTTAATATCCTTCTTATTAAAGGATGAATATGCTACCGCGTTAGTAGCAGCGGGAATGACAATGGTATTTGTTGTAGTGCTTCTAACTACCCCCTCCCACAACTCACTCTCCCTCAATACAAGTAAAATATGGGCCTTACATGAGACAAAGTTCACTGCCCTATCCAACCTATCCTCAGTTCTCAATCGAACGGAAGTCATTTTTCTCAAAGAACAAGTTTAAGCAAAATGCACTACTGTCACAAATTTTTTTCTGAATTCTGGAAATGACTGTCAGTCTGCAAATATTTAGTTTTCTACCCCACTCAGCTTTGATACCATCTAGATTTTTCAAGTTTCCAACCTCCGGTTATAAGTAAAAATTTATCTCAGTTTATTTGCAAACTCAGAAATTTAATAACTCGTAATAAACATGAATTTTTCAGACTTAAAACACTGTTGTAACTTCAATCTTTTACTGGCATAAAATAAATAATAAGCACACCATTCAACACAGAAAACTCAGGAATTTTTGGCCAATGGCCCTGGAAAAACCCACAAGGGGAAAACCAGTCAGAGAAAGAGTATTTTTATTTTTCAAGAGAAGTTAATCATTTACAACAATACATAGAAAATATCAAACCAACTTATCTCAACCCAGAAGATTATTTTTTGCATCAATTCTTGTGCTCAACAGCAAAACCAATCTCTGGTTTTTTCTTCTGCTAAACTTTCTCGAAAATCATGCCACCGTACAGACCGTATGACTGCTACAGTACGGCTAGTATGGTTAGTATTAAATTCCTAGAAAAATGTGCTTGATGGTTACCTCTCTTTCTGTGCACAAAAATTCATTTCTCGATTTCAGTGTCATACTATCCTTCCTCAAAAACCGTACTGAACCTCACTTCCTCCATTTCTATGCTGTACAGAACCGTACAGTACATCTTGTATGAACATGAATCCTTTAATGTTGTTTCCTTGAAATTTGTGCCAGCCTTCTCTTCGATATGCGTGCCTTGTCCTTGTTGATAACCTCCTCAAAATCCCTGCCCACTGAAAGTCTCTTGTGCTGGGTGTCTCGAAAATCACGCCTCTCCTTCAACTTTCTCTTCTGCTCTCTCATATCTTCTTCTCCCAAAAATTGAGGCAAAATTCCTTTCCCTTGCCTTTTTTAGTGAACCCCAGGGTGAGTCTAATCTAACGGTGGAGATTAGATCAACGAATGAAATTAATTGCTCATATTTTATTCTCAAAATATTAATTTCACTCACCCACTTAAATTTATCAAAAAGTGACTTTACACTCTAAAGTCAAATTAAATGCCTTCACTTAAGTCATTTAATGCAAGGGTCACTTTATTTCCCCTCTCTAAGTGACTAAGGCTAAAGTCACTTAGGGGAACACTTCCCTAGGTACACAACTAACACTACCAGTGTTATCCTAGCTAGAGTCCTGGTTCAAAAATTTGGTTGGGTCAACTCTGTGTTCATACGGAAAGAAGTTAAAATACATGTAAAAATAAATAATGATAAATTAATCTTTCAACTTATTTATAATAGGGATTTAAATCAAGCATTACTAGAGCAGATCTCGAAACTTCTACGAGATTATCCCTTCACTGGCGGTGTTAAACTATGATTTTCAATGACTATAAAAATATTTTGTTGTTTTAAAACTGCATCTAGTGCTAAGTTTGGTGAATCCGGTATCTCTACGCAACAACAAAATGTTTACATGAAAATCTCACAATGGCTGTAACAACTCAAAAATTTCATAAGTAAAAAAAAAATGTTATGGAAGGTTTAGATCAATAAAAGACCTAATATGGTTTCACATAACTTATTAAACGCTATAGAGTAATCCTGGCTTCATAATAACTTATAGGTAATTATTATAAACCCTAAATTCTATTAACAAACCTATATCAAAATCTATAAGACTGATACGTAACATTTTGAAATGTGTTACTCCATAAAAGTATTCATAAGGAACTTATACTAGAATACAGTTTCTAAGTCTTATGATAGTGTGCTTGCTTCCAAAAACTGTTATTTCATACTTGACTTGTCGTATGTTTCAGTTTGTGTGCTTAACTTTTTTTACTGTAAGAATGGATTCGCCATGTTTTAAAAACTCTACATATAAACCCCATTTCGATGCTAGGTTTACTGGGTTTTATATCTTACTTAGCTTATATAAGCAAATGCATTGTTAAGTTAGCCTTTTAATTTTGCAGGTGTCTTACAAAGAAGGATTAGGTCCATTCCTTGCAGGAGACACTTTAACAAGGCAAAAAGGAGAAACAAGGAGTTTTAAAGATGAGGCTTGACCTAGTTTAACATAGTTATACCATGGAATAACATACCAACGAAAAATAATTCTAAACTAAAGAAAAATATGGGTGTCGAAACAATAAAATCATGTGGAAGTAGGTGGAAGGTTAAAAGCACCCACGTGAATGGCTTTGTGGTGCTATCCAATTGTAGAAGGGGAAAAGCCCTAACAAATAGTTTAACCTTCTGTGTTATTTCTTCTGTGTTGTTCTTTTGAGTTGTTCTTCTGCGTTGTGGGACTAGAGGGGAGAGCCGAAGGCTCTTGGCCCTTCTAGCAGTCATCACACTCCAACGCTCTGTTTATTTCCTTGCCAACGGTCTTTGACTCCAAATCCTCTGCCCTTCACAGAGAATAGTTGAAACTAAGGTAAGTTGCTCCTTCGTGGAGTTTTGTTTCAATTTAATGCACAATTTTAATTAATACTATTTAACATTTTTAACCTGTGTCAAAATGTTTACTTGGTAGGAGGATTTTCGACGGTCGCTTGGGTTGATGGTGTGGGCTCGGGTCGAGGGTATTGACGTTGAAGGGTTCTAGTAAGACTTAAAGCCTTGAACCCTTCAGTCCTTGACAATGTGAAAAAGATATGGCAAATATGGAAACACGATTTTCTTTTGATTTGGCTTCATTTTGGAGATGCAAGGATTTGCACAACCTCCCTTTTGTTTGATGGTATACACTCTTGTTTTGGAAGAGTTATGTACTATTTTAAAAATCCTTCGAGCTGTAATGGGGATTTATGCATAGTTTTAAATCTTTATTTTGTTTATAGACCATGGAGTCTGTGTTGTATTAGGGTTTCTTTGTAGAAAGTGGAAAACTCTTACTGTGAATTTTTAGCAAAGTTGAAGGAAATAGACAAATGTGATTTCGCTTATTTTATGTGTAAAATTTTGACGCTCTTGGTTTTACTCTGTAAAAACTTAGCAGGGTTTTAAAGAAATACTCTCTCTGTGATTTCACTTATAACTTGATTTAAATTATGTATAATGTTTAAACCATCTATAACCTGTCAGAACTACTCTGTATAATGATATTTTCTTTATAGTTATCATTCTGTAAATTGTTTATTATTATTACTCTTTAAATTGTTTATTATTCAATGAATGAAAGAATGTTTGCTAGGTTATGATTACTGTGTCCCAAAGGAAAGAAATTTTATTCTGTTTTTAAAATAATTACGACCCATTTCAAATTAATCACTGCCTATCTGGTTTTTAAATGGTTTAATGCTTAAATACTTTTGTTGTAGGTTTTTAGTTATTATTACTTGGAAATTTTAAGCCTTACAAGTCTTGAGCCCTCGATTCATGCTAAAAATCCTAGATTTGATTATGGTGTTTCCTTGTTGCTTGATCCTAGGTTGTTTTTACTGTAAGTTTTCGTTTATAAAAAAAATGATATGGTATATGTTGTGTGTTTTATAAATCTTATAGCCTTTGACCCTAAATCATTTTTCTTTGTAAGGATAAGCCTTTCGACTGTGTGAACAGATGCATAAATTATGAAAGACATTAATCCTTTCAACTGTATGCAAAAGATACTGGGTAATTTATTAATGTTAATCCTTTCGGCTGTTAGAGATTATACAGGGTAAAATTAATATTCATGTATATACATTTTTATTTCTATGGGTATTAGACCCTCGGCTAGAAGCCATTATTTATTGAACCTATATCTATTATTTTAGCAGACTTGTAAATTTTACGATGTTTAAAAAAAGGGTAAACCCTAACTGTACAAAGGATTCGTTGCTTGGTTAAAACGACGATAGCTATGTTTTAATTTTCTGGTTTATCTTATAACGATTTACAAGAAAAACTAAAGAATGCTAGTCATTTACTAATTATGTATAATATTGTTGTTAGGTGGAAATATCTATAATAAAAATGATTTTGTTCTAAGTACTAAATAGTTATAATTTACAAATCCTACTATGAAAATATGTTTTTAAATAGTAAAATCCATTCTTTTGTGCTTAACTGGAAACTTACAGGAATGAAACTTTCCTACTTATTTCGAAAAAAATAAATAATATGGAATCTTTCATCATTTATAAAAATCTTCAAAAATAAACAGAAATTGAATTAAAGATAAATAACTAGAACAATGTGGAACCTGTTTAACTTCAGAAGTGGACAAACATCCAAACAAGACTGTTCCTCCAAACCGTCTCCTAAAATCAACCAAGATTACTTGATTTAGGAACCCCGATCCTGTTCACTGAACCACCGGGACGAAGATACTATGTAGAAGCCTATCCAAATCTCTCTGTAACTTAGCAGTCACATTTGCAGTCAATACTCTAGAAATTCACTTTAGCTTTCCCCTCATCAAATTTTCTCTTGTGTTCCTAACTTTTCAGTTTCCAGCAAACCACAAGGTTATACTCTCTAGCATGTAGTGAGACTCATGCTCATTCGATGTGTATATATATGCTTGCCTAGGTATTTGGGTCGGTTTTGTAATTCAATGAGCCACTTGCTCAGTTCCTCCTTTCTTGGGAACATGACCACAATTATAGGGAAGTTTCCTCCTATAGCAACTAGAAAGTGAATGTTGTTGCTGCCATTTGTAATTTTTTTCTTCTACACTAGATAACTCCTCCTAGTGGGTCAATGAACACTCTTTAACAATCCTCTTTGGATAGGTGTCTCTTTTTTTAATTATTAAATAATAAAATATTTCAATTACTCTCATCTTTGACAATCATTGGTCAACAACATACAACTTTACAATAACTATTAACGTAATGTCTTTTTCACAAAATACAATATTTTTAGTTCTAGGTGGGCTGGGACGATGAATTCACCTTATGTGGTTCAAATTATATATGAATTTCAACAAGCGAAAAATATTTTATTGTTTTAAAACTGCAGCTAGCACTAAGATTGGTGAATCCTATATCTCTAAGCAACAACAAAATGTTTACATGAAAAATATCACAATGGCTCTAGCCTTAGTCCAACAAGAAGAATTCCTTAAATAAATGTTTCCATACTTGACATCGTTAAGCACTTTCAATCAGTCTCGATGCATTCTCCTTATGCAGTTCAAATGATGTGGTTGAGTCGTGAGTCTTTCTCCTTTCTTTGTTTGTTGGATCTCTGATAGCATTATTTTGTGCATGACTTAGATTCACTTGTATGTTTCCTTTGTTGTCTTTATTAGAGAGTTCCATTTTCTCACTAAATTGGGGCTAAAGTCTCCACCTAAATATACTCTGATGAATATCCGGGCATCGAGTCAACTACTTTAACTCCGGCTACGCTTAACATTTAGTTTCAAGCGGTGTCTTGAGAGCAACATGTTCTAGCTTGGCGATTTGTGACCTGCCTATCGAGAGAATGAAGCGTTTGGTTGTTTGATTGCCAATTTGATTGGTGACTTTTATTTAAAATATTTGAAATAATAGTGCAATGCATTAGTGTTTAGAGCGTTTAAATTGTTATTGCAGTTTAAAATATCACTTTCTCTTTTTAAAGAATGCAGTTTAAATTGTTATTGCAGTTTAAAATATCACTTTTATTTTTTAAAGAATGCAATAGAATAGGATGGTTGAAATTATATAAATGGTTCATGGGTTTAAAAGGCATATGGATATGGTTTTTACCCTTGCATTCATTGTCTTAATGATTTAAAGGCATATAATAAGTTATTTAATTTTGAAAAATAAACTGAGTTAAATTCATATACACATTAAGACATGAAATAATCAACGATAGTTTTGAGAATTATATAAATCGAATACTTATATATGTGTGTGTGTTTCTCTCTCTCTTTAGAGAGAGAAAACATTGTGTTAAATTTGGAAATAAAGTTAATTAGGATAAATGGTGCTAACATTTATTTATGCAATAGAAATGAGATGTGAAAAAATATAGCTTTAATATCTTACTTGAAATGTTTCTTAATCCATTTTAAGAAAAAAGTGGGAGAATTTGGTTTTAGTAATTATATACATATTTGAAAAGTGAAACACTTGAAAGAATGTAGCTCCACGTTTATAATATATTGTAATTGAATTGCATTGATGAATATAGTTCAAAATTTGTATCCACATTTCCAAATTGGAATGCAATCTTAAATGTTTATAACTAGATATTTTAATGGATTTGTTTGAAGCTTAGTGCAATATTTATATAATCATATTTAATCCAATATGAAAATTCTAAGTAATCATATATATAGTTAGATTTGAGACTCAGAAATAAATTTTGGGATGTATAGTTAATGTTTATTAATGCGGCCATTAGTGTATGTACTAAGAAATGGTATTTATGGTATCATATATATGTTCGTATTATGGGATAGTTCCATGTTTATACACATGGGAAGAATTAATTTCATAATTGTTGACAAAAGTTTTTTGTAAGCAAATTTTTAATAATTTTGGTAAGTCACAACAAAACATGGGTTATGATAAAATTGTTCAAGGTTTAAGGGAAGGAATGAAAAAAATTGATCATAACTCCAATTTCCCTAATCTTACAAAGAACATTAAAACTCTTGGAATAGTGGAATCAAAGTAGGTTAACCAAATGACTTCAAGTTTTGCACATAATTTTTCTTGTGTGCATTTGAGCTTTACCGTGTTCTTGAGGATTCAATAGAAAATCTAAGAATTCTCTCAATCTCTAATGTTGGAAGCCATAGCATTAATTGTTGTTTATAAGAAAGATAATATTTAATGCTCTCAATATCTAATTCTAGAAGCCGTAGCTTTGCTTGTTTCTTATAAGAAAGATAACTAGCATACCCCCAAAGTGGGGAAAATGAAACACCGAAGAGAAATTCAATATGTTGTAAATTGAGAGAAAGTTGTGGGTATGTAGATAATATAAGTTTATGCCTTGAAAGTAAGTCTAGAGAATATATATTAGGTATAGTAGTCAATGAAATTGAAAAGAAAAAACTCTAACGTCAATACTAATAAGCAATAAATAGAAACCCATATAATCGATGTCAAGTAGAATGAAACGTACATTAATTTATCATACAAGAAAGGATACATATCTGAGTAAAACAATAAATGGATAGGTAGTGATAAAGTTTGACTCTAATTATGTTGGCAACTGACAATGGTATTTCTATTTGGTAGGGGGAGTGCAAGGATTGAGGGTTGCAATTTTAAGTGTGAAGGGGATAGAGAATGAATGTGTGCCTCTTCCTTTTTTCAAAGCAAGGCATTTGAAGTGTCTTCCATATTTTCATAGTGTTTGATGGAGAATGATGGTGCAATTTGCATTCCTTCTCAGTTTGTAGTGCATGGCATTGTTCTGAAGGTTAAACATTGAAGCTCATTGTTACCAATGTTAATGGTTGACCTTGTTAATGTCAATCCTTGGTATTTATGGATAGTCAATGCACATACCAATTCCACCCATAAATTGAAGTAAAAAAAACAAATGCCCCTCAACATGGATTTATGGATAGTCAATGCAATGTTGCGTTCTTACACAAAATATTCCCCTGCATTTGAATTGTCAAAATCTAACCCTCATATTTTATTTTCCCTACAATATAAAATATAAAATATAAACAACAAAAAGTTCCCAAAATATAAGGTCTCAATGATCAAAATTTATTTTCCTTTTCAATTGTAGGAAATCAAAATTACTAAAATATAGCCTCAATAATCAAAATTTCTTTCATAATCTATATCTTGTCAATTTAGTAAAATCTTGGCTCTTACATATACACTTATACTAACTAAGTTTGTTGAGCCTAACTAAAATACCTAACAAACTCTAAACATACCCTGCACACTAAATTCATCATGCTCTAGAACAACCCATACATGCATATATCGCCCACCATCAATTTTTAAAATCATTGTGTCTAGAGGAACTTTACATAGACCACATGGGTGAGATATGATAAGACTAGCAAAGATCCATTTTAAAATGGATCTACCAAGCACCGGAAGTGATCAAATTTCTCAAGCTGCAAATCCATTTTTAGAATAACAATGTTTGTGGTTTTAATTTATTTAATTTGTGTAATTTCATATATGCCGTTCTAAATATTTAAAATCTAATTTCAAAAAACATGTTATTTTAATAATATATTTTTTTAATTTTTTTATAAAGGACACATGTGAGCTCTAGGATAAACATGGAAGGAGTTACACATCTCTCCACTACTGGGCTGTAGAATGTGTGTTTTCGGTGCAATAAGCCAATAAATATTCATCATAACTCGTTATTAACTAAGAGTTGGAGGGGATAATAAAATATTGCAAATAATGTTAATTTTTATCACTTTCATAAAAAAGAATGTTCATGCAAGTTCAGTCAAAATAAGTAGTGAATTACCTAAGAAAAATAGACCGTCCATTTATTTCGGTATCCCCTAAAACTTTATATATTTAAAGGATAAGGAAAAAAAATATATTACCAATTTCGTCTGAAGGTGCAAAAATTACAACATTATAATGTGGGGATGCTAAAAAGTTTCATTTTAAATTTAATTGGGGATTGGAACATAACTGATCCCTTTAAAATTTCATATGGGCAATCTTCATTTTTTTTAGTAAGCATTTATTGAATAAAGTCACAACATTTATTACAAAGGGCTCCACAAGAGCTTCATGTCACTTACAAGAGTAGAACCTGGGTGGGGAGGGTAACATTCATTCCTCCCAACCACCCAAGCTACATCCATTTGACATCATCAATGTCATTTAAAGGAGGAATAAAGTACATCACGGATTTGCATTTTTGTTTCTTCTTGTTTGTGGATAAAATATGATTTTTTGTAATAGAAGACATTATTATATTGACTTGACCAAACAACTTTTAAAATTTTTCATTACATGTCCGTTAATAATGGACACAAAATTTGTATTAAATATCCACTAATAATGGAGTTAGACAATTGTCTTTCATTCATGCATGCCATTATAGTACGTTAGATTTTTCTCTTCCTTCCCTTATTGCCTCTATTGACAAAATTTTTATCCACCAATACCCATGTGTACTCTATTAGAGAAGGATGAAATGTATTTTCCTTACACAAATCAAATGACTTTTCCTTGATGTTTTCTATCTCATAACCATTGTGCAGTATATCTCTAGATAATGGTTAATTTTTTAATTCTACTATTTTCACTATATTTTTCTAAGCTTCAGTAGATTTAAAGTGATTTTATTTTGGAAAGGCTTAACAAAAAAATTATAGATTACATCATAAATTAAATTCAATGGCCATTAAAAAATGGTAGGTTTTTCTTACCTTATTGTATTGACTTTTTTGACATAAGTTTTATCCACCAATAGAACTATATACTTTGGAGAACAAATCAAATTATTTTTCCAAACACAAATCAAATGACTTTTCCTAAATCAAATGACTTTTCCTACAATGGTGGATGTAAATGTTGTGAACTTGTAAGTATATTTTGACTACCTTCTTGTCTAAGCGATGGAGACTTTGTTGGGTCAACCTGCATTGATTCAATATCTTTTTCATGTTTCAATATCTTTTTCATGTTGGTTTTCCTCCGTCTGCGGTTGACTCTCAATAGATTTTGTAGCTGACACATTCAAAGTGTTTGACTTGGAACTTTCGAAGTGATCTCGTGACTTAACATTAGACTAAAATATGTCTTCACCTATAGTCAAGACATAATTCTTTTTGGCAACAGGAAGGGCAATACCATTAGATGACTAAATGACCAAATCTCAAGATAAGGGAACGTTAAGAGAAAACTTATCTGAAGACTCGAATGATTAATCATCGACCTTGTCGACTTCCATCGACTGAGAGTCTGTAGATTCTGGACACTTCAATGAATCATCAGATTCTGTAGCCTCAGAGGATTCACTCGACTGTTATTCATCCAAGTTGTCAGTCTTTTTACTTCTCTTCTTAGAGTTCTCCACCTGGATCTGGGAGCGAGTTCTCTTCTTTGAATATGATGCCGACTTTCCTTCAATCCAGATCGTAATCTTTGTCTCTCGGATTTCAAAGGACTTATCTGCATATTCCAGACTAGCCTATTCTTCTACTTTGATGATAATGTCTTTCTCTGAGTCTGATTGTTTCGTCAACTTAATCAGACCCACCGTCAAGGTATTTTGAGAGAGTTTCCAATCCAACTCGACTAGTCCTTCACTATCTGAGATAATAAATCCTAAATATCTTGGGGTTGAAGTAGCTCCATCGACAATTATCCTAGTGTTGTCCAGAAATAAGCAAATTTTCACTCTACTCCCCATATTATGTCTTAAGGACGCAGAGACCCTAGGTTGTTGGAATGCCCTCTTAACTTCATCTAGCCACTTCAGAAACATGGGATGAGCGTCTATCTTCCACTTTTCCTTCCATTGAACTGTTAGAGAGGCATATTTCTAGGAAGTGGGGCTTTTGCTATCTTATCTTCAGCAGTAGGGAAGTTCAGCAGGTGTTATCTTCTCCATGGAAATCATAACTAACAGAGATGCAAAGAGAAAAGACATGCTTTTATTTTTACAATATACTATAGATGAATTCATCAAGGAAGCTAAATAATCAGACCAATTATATATAGTACCTTCCTCTGCAATGTCGAATATAGTATCCAGGGTAGATAACATGACACCGAAGGTTCTCTCAGCATGAGTCAAGCAAACTGATATAATTTTAGCTGTCCACTGATGAATCTTTCTCCTAATACAACTAATCTTTAAACCCCTAGAGGTCCTTCCTTCAGTAAAGGTCTTACCTGTGAGTTTATTGATCCAACTATTAGGATCCATCATAATTAGATATCTATTGGCCTCCAAAGCCATAGGAGCAAAACCAACCCAAGATCTATTAAGTCCAGAGAGATTAAAACATTTAGGATGTGAATTTACCTGTGCTTAAGTATACCAGGTTAAATGAATCTATACTGGTTTCTATCTCTTCAAATAAAATTCAAGTGTATCTTAGATCGAGGTTCCATTCAAATGACAATCAAAAACCAAAAATTACAACGCCATTCCCATGAAGTCGCAGATACATACATCATAATTCACAAAAAAAGAAGTGGGGAGATTGAGAAACCCAGATTTAATTCTCAGAGTCGGACGAGGAGTCGAACAATACCAGCTTTTCCCCATCCTCCTACTTCTCAAGCATCTTCTCGGATTCTTCATAACTAAGGTGTCTGCTTCCTGGTAGAAAATAGGAGGAGCCAGGGCGGAAAGGAATGCAATTAGGAGCGACCTTTCTGACACGTCGCTCCTTCTCCAAGTCCTTCAATTGCTCGGTTAGGAATTTGATAAGAGAGTCCTCAATGGAGAGGAAGGAGATGTTCCTCGTCTGGTGGAGATTGTTGTATAGCGAGGAACAATAATATCCTGAAGAATATGATGTGGATGGAGAATGTAAATACTTTGCAAGAAGATGTATGATTTTGCAAAGGCCGCAACCGCCATCGCCTGATCAACACTTGGTTTTTCAATTTTAAGAATGGAAGATAACAAGGAATCTCTCACAGCAATGGAGGAGGACCACTGACCAGAGCCAGTTGCCGAGATTTAATCGGTGTTTCATTAAGCATCCAACACACAAATTTATTTCATGTTTATAGGGTGGACAGTGGGCAACTACTCATAGGTCGTCGACCGGTGTAATAATTATTTGAGAGAGGCCTTTGGGCATTTCGAGAAGGCTAAAAGGTAAAAAAAATTAGTTATTTGAGAGAGGCCTTTGGGCATTTGGAGGAGGCTAAAAGGGTAAAAACAATTGAACTTATTGGATCAAATAATGAAAAATAAACTAATTCATAATTGGAAATACACATTCAATCAAGTAAATTTTATTAGGAAAGAAGACAAACTAGAAAATAATTCCAAAAAAAAAAATTCAAAAATTGAATATATATTTTTTTATGAGTTTAAATAAGTATTAATTTATTTATAATTTTTTGTTAGTATATATGTGTAAAGTTCAATATTCTTACGATTATAAGATTAGATATGATTTTTATTATTTTCATATTTCAAGTATTCAATATTTTTATTATGATTTTGAATGATTATCAAACCTTAGAGTCCCATAGTTGGTCATGTATATACTCCACTTAATGTATTCCAATTTTATAATTAAATTTTTTTATTATAAATATCATAGTTGTGTAATTTTTTATTATAAATATCATAGTTGTGTAATGGAGGATTCTTAGACTATTATATATGGATTTGTAGATATCCACATATGTAAAAGGTGCAAGCATTTATATATACAAAGCATTTTGAATAATATTTTTTTAATATGATTGTTTTTATTTTTTTTAAACAATAATATTTATTATTTAATTTTTAAATTCTTAAAAGTAGGTATTTTAGTCCCTGTTTAGAGGTACACATACACTACCCCCTCTCGATTTGAACATGTAACCTCCTAAGAGGAAACGCATGATATTAACCATTAGGCCCACTCATGTGTATATAATTGACAAAATAAATAAAATAAAGTATTTATAATTAAAATAACAAGAATATCTAAAAATAATTAAAAGAAAACAATAAAATTAATAATAAAATAAGATGATTGATAAAAATATTATCAATTAAAAAATAATAACAATGATAATTAAAAATATTTAAAAACAACAACATGTAATATTAATAAAAATAAAAATAAAAATAAAAACAATCATATAAATAATGTATTTATATGCAAGCATTCTTAAGGTAATATGTGATTTGAATGATGTTAATAGGTAATTTATAGATGTCTTTATATCTTTCATCTTTCATGAGAGACTCTAGTACTTCTATCATTCATGGGTATTTTGTAGTATAACTCTCAATAAATCTCTATGGGGTAGTTCTCATCACAATTACATTGTCCTCAAGTGCATTGTGTATATTTACATTTCAAAAAAGAAAAAGAAAAGTAAAAAGAGACTTAAGTACCTTGATTATTGATAGGTATTTTTTAATATAAATCTTTATAGATTTCTATGTGGTAGTGCCTACCTTAATTCTATTTCTCTTGAGTGCATTATATATATTTACATTTAAAAAAGAAAAAAAAAGCATTAGAATGCCTTGTACTGAAAACAATGGCATCTCCTTGGATGTACTTTTCATTATATGTACTTGGAACAAAATTATTCATCACATTTGTTAGCTGAAATATTTCACCTCCTGTGGACAGCAAAGTGTTCCACTGGTCTAAATGGTTCAGATCCAGAACAAATAGAGGACAGAGGTTGAAGACTCTCCTTGGACGCCATAGATACCTGGAATGTAATGCCTCGATAGTTACCCTATGTACCTGCAATAAGCTTCAACACGCAAACATATCGAAACTACCAGAATATAATCTACTGATCCATGTTAGTGACTAAGGAATCTAATAACATACATGTGAAATCAAACAACAACAATATATGTGGGACATAAACCAACTTGCATTAATATAGAAATATGAAGAAGTTTACAACCAAGCCTTAGTGTTGACATGCATCTCCATGAAACCAAGCATTCTCATCCTGATAAGCTCTAACTCTAGCTCTCTATGCTCTCCAAATGGTCTTGGGCCAAGTGATCAATCCAACAGTATCACAATACCTTCAGAGTTCTCCCCTCAACCTTGGATATGAGCTTGTATTTATACGGCTCAATGGATAGGGATGGTTCAGAGATTAATGGATGAGGTGGCCTCTAAGATCCTAGGATGAGGGATCTCGAGCTCAACTGACCCATAATGGTAGGGATAAGAGAGGACACGAGGCTTATCATCTATAAGCCTCGAGAAACTTCTATTTTTCCCTTTTTACCTAGGGTACTGCGTTTCTTCTTTAATGACAGAGCGGTTCTAGTAAGAAAGGCTTATGGAATAAGGGCCATAAGCGGTGGCACTGCTTATGGACAACAAGGGATAGGCGGTGCGAACAAGGTACCGCTCCTGGACAACAGAGGAAGCACAGTGCTAGGGAATTTTCATGAAAGATTGACAATTAGCATGAGTTTCCACTCCAAGAGTTGGGATTCAGGGAAAGTAGGTATGTCAAATGTCTTATCACATGATGGTGACTATATTTTGGTATACCAAGATGCCCCCCAAAGCATGAGTCTTAGAGGGATACTATAAACGAGAGCTTTAAGAGAACAAGTCGTCGCCATGAGATGAAAATGTTGGCTCGATTGGAGCATTTCATCAAGTAGGCATCTGTGGTACATCAGTATGTTGACTCATAGACACAAGTAACCAAACTCATGGCTGCAGACCAATACAAGGCAGATCCATGAGAGGAATAAACAAGCATGGCTACTAGAATACAGCGTAGATCCATGTGATAGAGGACTCAAACTTGGACATAGCTACCAGACATACAACATACATCTATGTCATACATATGCAAATTTGAGCATAGCCGTGACCATACAAATGTGGATCTATGCTAGATATACAAAACTCCATCACAACCTGGAGGAAAAAGCAATGAGTGCTTTTAAACAAATGCCTAAGGTCTTCGTCTCGTCTTCCACAAAGTACGATTCTATCCATGTGATTACAATGATATGAAGTCAAACATGGTGGAAACTACTTGATTACCGGCCAATGATGTGAACCGTTAACAAGTGTGAGGGAGATCACCATTGATGTCAATGATTCCCAAGGTACCCTAGTACAATCTACTGAGTGCGAATAGATGTCTTGATGAGGAACACCCAATTGATTCTATCGATCAAAGGTCAATGATGTGAACCTATGTCGAGAGCGAGAGAATCTGTCATTAAGGCATACAAATCTCAAGGTACTAAGTATTGTTTCTAATACTATTTCCCAGATGATGAGCTGATGTCGACGGGAATAGTCCTGTCGAAGAGGGCCATGATGAGTCCCACATCGACAACACGAAACCTGGAACATAGTTCTGGAATGATGTGAATGTAGTAACCATATGATTGACTCAAAGATACTAACACAAAGACTGTGTGGACTTCAGAGGTAAAACTTATTCAAATCCCCTTTGAACATCCGGCGGCATGACAAAAAGACTTGGCAGCATGACTGGATGGGACAGACACACAATGCAACAGTGGATAATGCATTCTTTTGAAAGACTCAAAGGAGTGGCATGAATCGTGAAAGTGGATCGTCACGGAGATCAGCTGAATACCCAATTAACTGACATGATGTAGAGACAAGTGCCATGTTCAAAGGTAATGACAAACAAATGCCATTATTTGAAAAATGATTCCCTTCCCATTTCCCCCATCGTGATTGATGAGTGCCTCTTTTCGGTTTTACAAGTTCAAAGAGGGTAACAAACACTCGATATAGCTTGACGGAAGACAAGTCCAGACTCAGATATTTTACGAACCTGAGAGAGGAGGGGTTCTTTCCCAAAACGGGTCCCTTAATGTTTGATTTAATGAGTCCACTGAAAGAAAACTTAGTATCGTTCATATTTAGAGAGTCTGAACGAATATGAAAGAAGACTCCAAAGGGGTCTTTTTTTGTATGATTTAGTCTCTAAGGCCAGAAAACGTGTAAAATTATACCTTAGAGAACTCTTCCAGTCATGATTGGCTAGAGTGTTCCTTTTTTGTAAATAGTCCTATCCGAACTGAAAAAGAGATAACTTACCATCAGATGGACGAATCTTCAAATACTTTAACGAGCGTGAAGAAGACAGGATCGCTCGACAATCTTTTCGTATGTAGGGAGCCTAAAAAGGGTTTAAAGAGAACTTGATGAGGTTTCTTTACACAATGTCATTTTTTTACGAACCTGGAAAGAATCAGAAATAGACTCAATGATCTTTTCATGTTTAAGGAGTCTGAAAAAGAGGTGAAAAGAAGACTCCATGACGCTTCTTTACACAATGCCAATTTTTAACGAGCCTGGAAAGAAACTGAAATGGACTCGGAACTTTGATACTAGATTTTAACGAGCATGACAAAGTGTCAGAATAAATGCTCACCGACATTTTTCGTTTTATGAAAGTGTGAAAAATCCATAAACAAACTTCCCAAAGCTTCTTACTATAGTTCTCTTATCCTGTAATCGACTCAAAACAAGTGTTAAATGCATTCATAGCTAGCATTAAGGGATTACGACAGATAAAATTTGACTAAATATGATTTTATATCAAAACTATAGTATGTCAGACCCAAAAGTTCCTATATAAGTCATGTAAATAGTAAAAAATCAAATCATTTCACTATTTACCTATAGTAGAGAGCACTTGGGGCATTTTCTTAGCTAGATCTTTCACAGTTGATACCGGGAGTTTCCACTTTCTGTTTTTAGCATCGTCAGTTGCAGGTAATAGTTAAGAACCTTCTCTTTCATTTCATAGCATTTATTTTGAGTTTTGGTGGGGTTTTGGGCTCAAATGGCAAGCCGTAAAACCTTAAAAGAAGGCACCACGGCTACCCCTTGCGGGATACGTGGTACCACCCGAGAACCGCGCCTCTAACATAGCTAACAGGCGGTGCCACCGCCTGTCTCCAATGGTGCATAGGAAGTGCCAGCCATGGAGAAATTAAATTAATAGTATGAGCAATATAAATTCATTCCTTTGATTTTTAATGATTGGGGATGATTCTAATGCATACTATGATTGTTTCTGGCAGGTCTAGGTTGCTCAAAACATGGTGATATGGAAAGAAAGAATGCATGACAATGAGGATACTATTGCTGAGAGAAATGTGGGTTGTATTGCCGCATTACGGGACTGTGGGCTCCTAAAGTTCTTTCAGACCCCAAGCATGGTGTCACACGAGCAGTTACTGGAACACATACTACAGATGTGGAATCCAGAGCAGTAGTATTTCAAGGTGGGGGGCCATATTCTTATAGTGAAAGTAGAGGACGTCTACTTCTTGATAGGTCTCTCGAGATAGGGTGCCCCCATCTCATTGACAAAATACCGTGGGGGGGGTATTACCACTTGAGAGCTTATAGATCGTCACTGTGCACCAGGGAAAGGTACATCAGGGAAGAAGATCCCCATCAGAGCAGTGACGGATAGGGCCCTATGGACCGTCCTATTTACCATTCAGAGGGTGGCTAAGAGTTAGGGTGTGCATCAAGCTTTTAGGGCACACATGCTGTATGCCATAGAGGCCATGGCACCCACAGTGTTCAACTGGGCAGAAGCCATGCTTCCAATCTTCAAAGATCAGCTGACTAAGTGTCAGCAGGGAGAGCTAAAGCAGTTTGGCTTTGGTTCCATTTTAGCCTACTTCTTCTTCGAGCGGGTTCCACAGATGAGACCTCAAGTGGTCTTCTGGAGTCTGAGAGCACGAGACCCCCATATGCTGAGGTGGGTCCAAGTCATGGCTCGCACAGGAGCGAGTAGGGAAAGGTTGAAGTTCGGTGACCCATTCTTCAGATGGCTCTGAGATCAGATCCTCATGGTTGAGGATTATGCTTATGCAGGTACAGACTTCACTGGAGATCCTAACCTACCACTCCCACCTAGAAGATAGTGGGGTGACATCGGTAAGAAGCAAGAAACCCTAAAATGCATGAAATGTTTTTATGTTTTTTAATGTTTTATATTTTTTATGTTAAGTGATGAGACCTGTATATTCTCATGCAGATGTAGGAGCAGCATGACCTGGAGGAGCATCTCCACTGGATAGGCGAGCTGGAGCCCGCTTTGTGCCACAGGGTGATGATATCACCGAGGAGTTGGAGGAGAACCTGGAGAGGTTGACCTTGGATATCCCAGATGCTAACATTGATGACCTCCCAATGAGATACAAGAGATCCATAGTGGGAGTACCGAGTTGATTCAGTAGGCTGCTATGTAGAGTAGCTCGAGCAGTGATGTGCTACCACGAGCACCACTAGTGTATGGGATATGTACTGAAAGTTGACAACTTCAGGATTTTGTATGATGATTTTTCCTGAAAGCCTACATGCTTCAGATGAGGTCTCAGGACCTATTTTTTGTAAACTTTTATATATATATATACATACTTTTACATGGTGTTTATATGTTTCAAATAGCAAATGCATTTTCTATGAGTTTTATGTGTCTTTGAATGTTTATTTATAATGTACCATGTTTGATTTCGACGTCATGAATGGGCAATATGCCAATCTAGGATGTAATTAGCTAATGAGTCAGCAACTACATTATGTTCCCTAGGGATATGCCTATAAGTGATGGTTTGATATGCCTATAAGTGATGGTTTCAAATGATCTTTCTAGAAAACGTACTCTCCAGAAAAGGCGGAGGAGCACTGGGTTCCTAATGGTGTAAACATGGTTTAAATGGCGAACCACAAGTTGTGAGTCCATCAAGACTACTAGATCATGAACATCCTAGGAGGTAGCTTCAGTCAAAAGACTGATGATTGCTTCATACTCAGTGATGTTATTAGTAGCGGGACCTATACAAACCACTCCTGAACTTAACAAATCTTTAGCTGGGGAATAGAGGACCCAAGCAGCCGAGGCGAGATTCAAGGTGTGGCGGAAAGCACCATCAACGAAGCTGTAGAAAGCCATCTGCATGACCAAAACATGGTATAAAAAGATGCAGACACTAAACTCAAAACCATCTTGAAAATACTAAAAGCAAACTGAAATCCAATCAGTATACATATATACAAGATACTACCTAAGAAAGACCTAGGCATAGTACCTTTTCAGGTACAACCCATTGCGAGGTTTCCCCAAAGGGATTCCATCATAATCAATAAGCTCATAGGCTCCTTTCTCTAACACCTTAGAAATAACAAAAGGTTCGTACCACATGGACTCGAACTTACCCTTCCCTAGTTTGTCATATCTCTAATCATAAGTCAAGACTAGGTCACCCTTGTTAAAGACATGAGGGTAGACGAATTTATCATATTGTGCCTTGACGCGTTTCTTATGTGCCTCATTAGCCAAGGCAGCATCTCTTCGAGTCTCATCAAGGTTACTCAAGTACAAAAATCTTTCTTCCTCTACGGAAGTGTCTGGGAGAAGTTCGACGGCAAGCTGTAAGGATGGAATCTGACATTGGATCGGTAAGACAACTTTGAGTCCATAGAGAAGCTGGAATGGTGTGAAACCAGTAGTTGTTTTCACAGAAGTACGATAAGCCCAAAGAGTGGAGAAAAGAATGTGGTGCTAGTTGGATTTATGATCTCCAACCATCTGATGAAGCATGGTTTTCAAAACTTTGTTAATGGCCTCTACTTGACCATTAGCTTGTGGATAATATGCTGTAGAGTTTTTATGGCGAAAACCTAGCTTGGCACTCAATTCCTCCATCATCTAATTACAAAAATGGGATCCGTGATCAGTAACGATGGACTGTGGAACTCCAAATCTAGCTATGATATGATTGAACAAGAAAAGAGCGGCAGTATTACCATCTTCTGCATATGTAGGCATGGCCTCAGCCCATTTTGTGAAATAATCAATCGCTACGA
This sequence comes from Pseudotsuga menziesii, assembly GCA_001517045.1. Classification (NCBI taxonomy): domain Eukaryota; kingdom Viridiplantae; phylum Streptophyta; class Pinopsida; order Pinales; family Pinaceae; genus Pseudotsuga; species Pseudotsuga menziesii. The sequence goes on along the minus strand of LPNX011040564.1, from coordinate 64,572 downwards.
TGATGTAACCATGCCCCCCAGCTGAGGTAGGATTACAATGCATGAATTCGATCCCCCATTTGGCGAATGGGCCAATGTCAATGATGGATTGTAGTGGAGCAAGATGGGTGCGCTTTTTAGGATAAAAGTGTTAACAAGGTGGACATTTCTTAACAGCCTCATGACAGTCTTTGAAGATAGAAGGCCAAAAATAGCCAGTGCGAAGGATTTTTTGGGCTGTAGCCATCCCAGATAAATGACCTCCACATGCTCCAGAGTGGCAATCATTCAACACATGTTTAGCCTATTCATGAGTGAGGCATCGCCGGAGAATTGAGTCAATCCCATGTCTATACAAGGTATCATTCAAGATGAGATAGTATTTCGCGTGGTGATGGATATGGCAGCAATCATCGCGAGATAAATGCAGCTGAAATCACTGTGTTTGGAGATAAATCAGCAAATCTCCATACCAAGGATCAGTAGTGCTAATCAGGAACATGAATTCATCTGGAAATGAATCACTGGGCTCAAATTCCGTTGAAGCACAAGGAATATCACACATAATCTCGACAAAGACTAAGGATTTATTTGATGTGGCCTTAGCAAACTCCAGATCAAACTCTTGAAGGATGATGATCCATCGGGAGTATTTTCCCCTGAGCACCTGACAAGTTAGGATGTAATACATCGGGTTCTAATCTACCAATACGGTGGTAGTGCAGAGCAGAATGTAGTGACAGAAATTTTGTACAGCAACGACCGTGGCCAATGCTAACTTTTCCACATGTGAATAATGGGTTTCAGAATCCATGAGATTCTTACTGGCGTAATAAATCATGTGCTCCTGACCATGGATATTTTACTGCACTAAAACCATGGCGATGGTAGTAGCGGAGGCAACAATATACAAGAGAAAGTCCTTTGAATAATTCGGGGGGTGTATCATAGGTGAATGAGTCAGAGCATGCTTGATATTATCAAAGGCATGTTGGGCCTTGTCATCCCAGAATAATGGAGTGTTCTTCTTAAGGAGACGCATATAATGCAATTTGTTTTCTCTACAAAATTGCACACGAAACAACGGAGAAAGTTTTCCTTCCCTTGCAAACTTTGGAGTTCAAGGATATTAGTTGGGGCTGGTAGATATAAATAGCAGCAATCTTTAAAGGATCGATTCGGATGCCATCTTTGGATACCACAAAGCCTAGCAGACGTCCCATCTCAACGCAAAAAACACATTTATGTAGATTGAGCCGTATATTATAATGACAACATCTCAGGAATATGTCTCTGAGATGACTAGGGTGGTCCTCCCATCACTATGAATGAGCAGGGAGGTTGTCAAGGTACGGTTCAATAATATGTTTAATATCGTGAAATGCATAGGACATTGCGTGCTGGAACGTGGCTCCAGCATTTTTCAAGCCAAAAGGTAACTTCTTATATGCAAAGGTTCCCCATGGGAAAATAAATGTTGTCTTATGCTGATCGGTGGGTAATACAATCTGATTATAGCCAAAGAAGCCATCCATGAATAAAAAGATGACACTTCCAGCATAGTTGTCGATAATCTGATCGATGTGCGGAATAGGAAAGTTGTCCTTAGGACAAGCTTTATTCAAATCCCTAAAATCGATGCAGACTCTAATGGTGCCCTAGTTTTTATTGACAGGGACAATGTTCGATACCCATTCTATTAGGGGTACAGAATAAATAAACCCAGCTTTGAGAAGTTTCTCAATTTCAGCTTTAATAGCTACGGCCTTTCAAGGATGGACTTTCCTAAGTTTCTACCTGATAGGTTGAGCCATGGGATAGGTTTTAATCTCATGGACCACAATGGATGGGTCAATCCCCGACATCTCTTTATAGGACCAAGAAAAAATATCACGAAATTCCTTAAAAAGTGCCTTATATGCTTCAGATTCATCTGTCGAGCAGTTCTTCCCAACATGAACATGCTCGATAGTATCAGGATTGGCTGATATGTCAATCGGGTTCGTCTAAGTAATGTTGCAAAGGTTTCCTTCAAAATCTGTATCTTGCAACAATATAGGACTTTGGGGAACGTTGACAATATCAGTAGGAAACAATGATGCAAAATCATGGCTAACCGAACTAGTGCTGGGGAGGAACATGGATCTATGATGGTGATCCTCCCAAATGGGCTCATCCGTATTCATGATCTCCATAATGGACTCATCAGAAGGAAAAGTCTCAAAGAGATAATCTAGAACGGGAAGCGAAGGTTCTAACCAGTACAGTAAATGGTAAGGATCCGAACCCACTAGATGAAGGTCATTCGTGTGATCATCAAAAAAGGTTTGAATGGTGTCATAAATAGCTTCATGTGGACTCAACAAGGTGGAATCAACATGGTGTTTACCCTTATGCTCATAATCAAATGAGGTGATCATATGGACTGTCGCGGTATCCGTGCTAGGAGGAGTGGATGGAAAAATCCCCATAAGGGATGAATCCTTCAACATGCCTACCCCAATTGACTGGTAAGGAGGAGGGTACTGGCCTAACATGGGTATTTTATTAGTTGTAGAGGTAGTAACATCCGGCGTACAGAAATCAATCTGATCAATCTAACAATTCTCCCTAGATGCAGAAATTGGACTATTCGGAATACTGTTGAGGCAACAACAGTCATGGCATAGAACCAATTCCTTCCTAGAAGGAGGTTGTAATCTAAATGGGCATCTACCACTTCTACTTGGATGGAAATGGTTTTTCCCCCGATCTCGACTCCTAGGGCTGATATGAGACCATGGGGTTGGAAATCCCATATGTCAAAGGCCTTGAGGGTCATAGGTGAAGTGACAAGCTCGAGAGAGCCAAGAGCCTTCCAACAAGTCAGAGACAAAACCAAGGTCGAAGCTCCTTCATCCAGTACCATTTGAAAAACTTTATTTCCCACTACTTTCGTAATGATCTGAAAATAAATTTTATGCGGTAATCTAGGCTTATAGTTCTCAACATTGAAATGAATCAAGTTAGTATTATTTGGGTCTAAAGCTCCTAATGCTGTCAACAAGTTCTTACGCTGTGTAGGGAAACTTTGGAGTACATCTAAGGTAGACATTGTACAAGGTTCCTGAGCGAGATCTTCAACCACATTATAAAATTGAGCAGCTCAGGCATTGGGATTAAAGACAGCCTTCTGAAGAGTACTCTTAAGTGGGCGCAAAATCATGTCGAGAGTAGGCTTCTCGATACATAAGGAGACAGTAGACGAGGATTTAGGAGAACTAGTAGAGGGAGCTTTCCCTGAAGAAGAATGATCTTCTTTCTTGTCTGCGGGTTTGTCATAATTCTGACTTCGAGTTTGCAGATTGATGGTATCTGAGGACATCATATGAATTTCCTCTGACGAACTAGAGTTACCCTGATTAGACATGTGGTCTATCAGTTTTTGTTGAGAGGTAAAAGGATCTGTAAGTACTGCAGGTGCGGGATTGGACTTCAAAAACTAGGAGATTTTGTCCTAACGAGGACACTCCTTTGAAAAGTGGTCACCACTGCATAGCAGACAAGGATATTTTTCCTTCCTTTTCCCCTTATCGTTATCACTATTGGTTGGTCTTGGAGTCTCCTGTTGGTTTCCAGGTTTTTTATTTCTAGTTTTACCTTTCTTTTTATTATTTCCCAAGGTTTGAGTACTTTGAATAGAATTGACCTAGACAGAAACTTTAGGAGTTGAAGGAGTAGGGGGGGAATTTTGGGGTTTCTTGGTAGGTTTCGCTACTAACGGGGACTGGATTGAACTAACAATCCCATCAACAGGTACTTCTGCTAGTGGCTTGGAAGGATCGGTGTTGGGGCGAGGAGCTTGAGGAATCAGGTCATAAAGAGTTCCAGACTAGGAATAGACCAAGTCTAGGTAATGAGCCTGACTAATAGCCTATTGTTCAGTAACGGCACCACCCATAACCACATCTCGGGCGATAGGAGGCAACAAGGATTTGGTGAACCAATAATCTAGTAACTGATCCAGAATAGGGGCCTTAACAAGCCTTCTCTACCTTCTCCACTCATGAATATGATCAGAAATGTGGGTGGAGGTGTTCTGTCACAGAGAGGTTAAAAGATCAGTGCCCTTTTCATAACGAATAGGGAGCTGAAAGTGTGTAAGAAACACGGTTGCCAATCAGCCAAAATCCACAAACGAATGTTGTGGGAGTTCAATGTACCACTTCACGGCCGTACCGGTCAAAGTTTGCTGAAAGAGTCGTAACCAAACGGAGTCATCCATGAGGGAATTTGAAGAACACCACAAATGGAATGTCATAACATGGTTCTTCAGATCGTCTCCTTGCTTCCCATCGAATTTCGAGATATCCAATCGTAACATTACCGTAATGGGAGGCCATGAGGGATTGTGTCGAATGGGGTCATTAATCAACTTGGACAAATCAGGAAAGTCCAAAGTTGCTAGGAAAGGTAACTGTCAGTTGGGTTGCACATACTGGTAATATTGATATGGCATATAATTACCAGTAGGACCATAAGTTGATTGAAAAATAGGTTGTTGTGACGAAGAACTAACAGAAAATCCGCCCGCAAGGGGTTTATTCTGGGATTAGGACTAGTAGGGCCACCAGGGCCTCCAGGAGGAGGGCCACCAGGGCCTCCAGGAGGAGGACCACTAGGGCCACCGGGACCACCAGGACCACTAGGAGGCAGACCACCAGACCCTCTAGAGCCACCAAGAGGTAAACCTCCAAAGCCTTTGGAATCATTAGGCAGAGGGCCACCAGACCCTCCAGAGCCATAAGGAGGAAAGCCACCAGGCCCCCTAGGACCACTAGGACCACTAGGACCATAAGGAGGAAATTTTCTAGATCCTTCGGGACCATTAGATCCCCCAGGGGGAGGACCTCCATAAGGCAGTCCTCTGGCACCTCCCACGGTGTGTATAGGTATCCCCCGCATAGCTGGCATGTAAGACCAGTTGGGCTTCCCCCATGGCATAAAAGTGTTACTAGGGTATGGAATTCCTTCATAAGGCATTTTTGTGGGATTAGGTGGATGATTACCTACAGGTATTTGGTAACCATAACCTCCAAAAGACTGAACGGTTACAAGTTGTGCCCCTAAGGGTTGGCCTGAACTAGATGGGGGATTCACCACATTAGTATGGGTGGGAGGGACATAAACTATAGATGGTTCTATGTTAGATGTATGCCCTTGACTAGGTACAATTTTGGTGCCAGATAACATAGGTCATGCCGGGGGTCGCCCCCCGGCACTAGAAGGTACTGAGGAAACGGGAATTGAAGGTTGGGCCCCAGGTGCAGAAGACCTGGGAGGATTAGGAATAGACATAACATGAGAGGTAATAGGGGTGGTAATTTGACTTGGGTTGTGTGGTGTTACTGCACGATCTATAATTGGTTCAATGGGTCTCATAGAATTGGCAAGTGAACGATATCCCACAAGAACAGATGTGGAACGTGATGGTGATGGTACTAATATTTCATCTATCTGCTTATCAATCTCCTATGCATGGAGAATGGAAGCACGGTATTGCCTATGCTCTTCTTCATCTTCAGAAGAATTTAAGCGGGTGCCAAATGAGGCAATGGCCTGTCCTATAGAGGTATCCCAAAATGGAGCATTGGGACCAAAATCCGGATGGGTTGTATCATCAACATGACCTTCTGTGGGAGAATGGAATGAGGTATCTCCCTGGGAAGGTTGTTGGACCAAGGGAGGTGAGTGTGAAGAATATGGTACTCCACTTTCCACAACCACATTATCCCCCACTTGGGAGGTGGTAGCAGCTCCTTGGTCGATAGCTTCCATTGGATTTTCTCCTGAACCAGGAATTAAATCGGGTGGCAAGCCCCGTACTCTTCTGGACTGTCTTAACTCAGCCATTTTTTATAGTTCCTATCTAACCTAGGGTCTGAAAATCTAGAAAACACACCAAAATTTTTCCCTACACAAGCTATAGGTCAAAACAAGCAAACTTAAAATGATAGGAGGAGTTCAAAAAGTCAGGTCTCTCACCAGGATTGTCAAGAAGGTGCCACTTGCGATATACCTCAAGGGTACGTGCATAGTAATCTCCCCGAATGTTGTTTTTGGTGTATGGCTCCAAGAAAGAGGGCCAAAGGGATTTTCTCAGATAGATAAGGTATCCTAGTTGGGTCTCCCGATATACTCAAGGTACATGGGAGCTCGAATCAGTAGTAGTGTTTTCTAATGCATAACCGTACACAAGGGGCCTTCCGATATACAATCGAGTACGTGATGTACCTTTCTATATATCTCAAGGGTACGTGAAAGGTCGTTCGATATATCGACGATACATGGAAGAACCGTGTGAGTCCCAGAATTTAATGCTGACAAATAACGACAGCTCCTACGCTTAAGGATGCCTGAACATGTCTCTAACCTATCACTCCAATTGCTATGTAAATTTTAACCTATAACTATTTTTAATTTTAAAGTGGACGGTTAGGTGAATGCATGATGTTTTGACAGAAAAGTAAAACCATGCAGTATGCTTGTGCAAAATATTTCACTTTACCGTTCAATATGCCTACTTATGGGAGGGAAAGAGAGTATTTTCTTTTTGTTTCAAAACCAGAAATATTTACAAACAACAGTCATGAACACCAAATCAAAGACAAGCAATTTCCAAACTGATTTGTCTTTTCTAAAAGCAATGAGAAGGGGAAGAATCTCTTTCCCTAAAGGAAAAACAAGAAGCACACCTATATGCAAATGCACTCTATTTTTTCAATTTTCTCAAAACATAAGCAAATCTAACTTAAAACTACAATATTTTTTATTTTGATTGAGATAGTTCTAAATGCATAAGAGACGAAAGATCATGAAGATCTTGAAGGCTTGTGAAGCCAATCAGAGAACTAATGTCCAACGCTTAATGATGATATCCTAGTCTCAGTCAAAAATTTTCTTTTTTGAAAAAAGGAAAAAGAAGTTTACTATGCAAACAAGAAATGAAACCTAGAAGCTAATCTAGTGTTGTTCTTTTAGTCTATATAGCAGAAATGAAAAGAGATCTTACTAGCACCCTAAGATTTTCAAAAAACAATAAATCTCTTCGCAGACACAACCAACAAGCATAGAAGCAGATGAAGAATCAAAAAACATAATCTAGCTTTTGAATTTCCTAATCAAACCAATCTTAAACCATAAAATTTCAAGCCACAAGCATAAGATTCTATCACACAAGTCTAACAGTGCAGAACTGAAAGCAAAACAACTCAAATTTTTACAAAAAAAATGAGAAAAAAGGGTCTTGGAATGATGCCTACCTGGCACCGCGCTTCTCTGGTGTTGACATGGTAGTTCTATCCCAGCACCACTTCTCACCAATGGGTTACAAGCGGTGGCACTACTCCTCGTAAACTGCATAGGCGCGATTCCCTGTAGACCAAAACACAAAGAGAATGATGGATCAAGTTAGAAAAAGAATAGATCAAGGTAAATACTGCTAGATTGAGTATAAAAACATAGCATAAAAGGTCAAGATGAATTAGATCTGAACAGATCTGGAAGTTTCAAACCCAAATAGATCAAGTCAGAAAGTAAATCTGACTGAAGAGAGTTGGAGAAGGAGCCTAGATTTGGACAAGATTTGCAAAACTGAGGAAGATCAAAACAACTGATACATATATCTATTCCCCAGTGGAGTCGCTAGATTTGTTAGATGGAATATTTCACCTCCTGTGGACAGCAAGGTGTTCCACTGGTCTGAATGGTTTAGATCCAGAACAAATAGAGGATAGAGGTTGAAAACTCTCCCTGGACGCTGTAGATACCTGGAATGTAATGCCTCGATAGTTACCCTATGTACCTGCAATAAGATTCAACATGAAAACATATTGAAACTACCATAATATAATCTACTGATCCATGTTAATGACTAAGGAATCTAACAACATACATGTGAAATCAAACAACAACAATATATGTGGGATAGAAATCAACTTGCATTAATATAGAAATATGAAGAAGTTTACAACCAAGCCTTAGTGTTGACATCCATCTCCATGAAACCAAGCATTCTCATCCCCATAAGCTCTGACTCTAGCTCTCTATGCTGTCCAAATGGTCTTGGGCCAAGTGATCAATCCAACAGCATAACAATACCTTCAGATTTCTCCCCTCAACCATGGATATGATCTTGTATTTATAAGGCTCAAATGAATAGGGATGGTTGAGAGATTAGTGGATGAGGTGGCCTCTAAGATCCTAGGATGAGGGATCTCGAGCTCAACTGACCCACAATGGTATGGATAAGGGAGGACACGAGGCTTATCATCTAGAATCGTCGAGAAACTTCTCTTTTTCCCTTTTTACCCAGGGTACCTCGTTTCTTCTTCAATGACAGAGCGGTTCTGGTAAGAAATGCTTATGGACTAAGGGCCATAAGTGGTGGCACCACTTGTGGACAACAAGGGATAGGTGGTGCGAACAAAGTACCGCTCTTGGACAACAGAGGAAGAGTGGTGCTGGTAATTTTCATGGAAGATTGACAATTAGCATGAGTTTCCACTCCAAGAGCTGGGATTCAGGGCGAGTAGGTATGTCAAATGTCTTATCACATGATGGAAATAGGATTTTGGTAATAACAACATTCCCAATAGGCATTTTCCCTTCTTTATCTAGGAAAGGTGCCATTAAAAAATTCACACAACAATTGTAGTGGTGCAACAACTACCATAACCTCCCAATGTAAAGCACAAATAACATCAAATAAGAAAATACAACATTTGGAGGAACTAATTCCTTTGATGTATATTCTTTGAGTTGAGTGGAATTCCTCTAGTACACTTAAGGTCTCCTTGGCCTTTATGAGTTTAAACCCTGCATTTGCCTTGTGTGGACCTAGTGTATATGTATCTAGGACTCACACATGTGGAGGTCTTGGTGGTTTAGATTTGGTGTCATTTTTCATTGGTTGGAGAACCTTTGGAGACTAGGTGGACCACTTCAAATGTTGACTACTTCTCTCTCTAGTGCCTTGCTTACTTGGATTTTACACCCATCTTAAGAAGGGTTATTTTTTTATTATAGATTTATGCAAAATTGCTAGTTTACTGTCAAGTTAACCTACAATGGCATGTGGCTATTGTTGTTATTCACTATCAAAAGTATAAATGTAGTGAAATGATGGAAGGCCCAAGCCTAGACCTACCCAAACCCGAGGACCTATCAACTTACTAGTGTGTTTTATGTTTGAAACACACTCTGCCAGGATCCATAAAACCCCTTCCTACTCATTAGAACATATAACATTGTTTCCTAGGACCTCTCCTTCTAACTCTTTAAATCTTGTCCCATTCAAGTCACTTAGGCACTTATTCATTCATCCCAACAATACACACAATGCTTCAACTCATGTATTTCGATGCTCCTCCTTTCAATGCATAGAACCATGCATTACAACTAAAGACTATCGCAATGAAAACCCATAAGCATGTGACCACTCACACACAACTCATGCTTTCACTCAGCTCAAGATCTTAACATTCACAACTTAGCACTATTAATAAAACTGTTGTAACATACCTCCACTGAGCGCCTTTTCCTATCTCACGTGACCACTGTCAGTATCTAATGGCTCCTCACAATGAAATAAAAAGTGTTGAATATGATTTCTTAGATTACCTATTCCACAACCATAAGACCTCGACCCATCACCAAGGTTATATCGCAATGGAAAAGGTTTATTAAACTCCAATTCTCAGCACTCGCTCCTCCACCATGGAATCTTGACTCGTTAAATTTCGCCAAGCTTTACACATCAACACTAACTATATATTTTTCCCCCACATCAATCTTTGACCACCTGCTCACCATTTGGACTAATCCTTGTCAACAAAGGACCGTCTATCCTTCGTCAGAACAACACCATAGTACACGGACACTGTTTGATCTTCTATGACCATCGTCAACCATCTTAAATTGTTTGATCAACTACACAACCTACAGGAAACCTCTATTTCCTATTGCCAATATAACCAACTTCCTCTGCGCAGGAATTCCATCCTGTCTGTGATTTCACCATGCAGAAATCGTCATACTCGGACTTTCTCTACACTCTTCAATAACATCAATTTGTGCTCGCAGTCTCCTTAGCACTCTTTAATTATTAACCTTTTCCTCTGTCCTTAAATCGATATATATAAGATTTCAACTCCGGTAACAGAATAATCTCCAAATCAATTTGCACAAGCATCATGCTCAAGCTTGTGACAAGCTTAACATAAACTTCGTCATGCCTCCAACACTGTCATGCATCAAACATGGATAGGTACTCTGGTTTCCAGAGTATGCTTAAGCCTCAAATGGCTTCTCTGGGGTTTCCATACACACTATAGATATACATAGAGCTACTACAGTTTACTTAAAATTTTCTCAAACATATTATGCACAGCATATAAAGAACAATTAGACACAGTAAACAAAAAAATTTCATTAACACAAAGATACTGTACATGTCTTCTGAAAACCCTAGTCGATGGCCTGATATGCTTTCAATGGCCAATTTCTTTCTGAAATCCTCACTCTGTTCTCTTTCTTCCCCTACTTGAGACTACCATTCATCCTTTTTACCAGACAAAGCTTATATGCTCTTACAACTAATCTCCTACAAATAAACAACTACCCCCTAAACTAGGTAGCGAATTGTATTTTTAGAAGCCGCCTCTATCTATATCTCATGACTCACATAACCACCAATTACAAACAAGTAACTTACCTACTCGATTCATTCTTCTATTTCAGGAATATATTACATAATTCAATATGAATAACACTTATCTAGTTAGAATCCACTAGACATATGCTTACTTACTAACTAGACACCTTTACAAATGGTTTCACAATGTTATTTTTACAATAGGCCCCTCCTTCAGTTGATGCTATACCTAAAGGTCCAATTAGACATTTTCACTTGACCTTGAAAGAAAATTCTCTTGCATCAGACTCCCAAATTAGAAAGAAGACATGATCTCCTGATTATGTACCTTTAATCTTCAAATTTCCTGGATCCCAAACTCTAGTTTTGTTGGCGAAGCCCACGAACAAAGCTTCATCGACAAGGGTTCCCACTTTGTCGATGCCCTACAACACAATCTCCCTTAGCATAGGCCTAGAAAGGTTTTACCCTACCTAGCAACGTCTGTGGAGCAGACGAGGTCTCACCTGAGGCGTTCAAGGGAGAGCTGTCAGAATCAAGTTTTCGACAGTGGGGAAGGAGGACATGTGGATCCGACGGAGGGAGATCATAACTTATTCGATCTCATACAGTATCAAAATATCACAACATTATTCAAGGAACATCATAGCGCATCAAGCATAAATTACAACAACTTAAAACCAACAGATCGTATTGATATAGCAAGAAGAAACTGAATCACATCTATAACATGTCATTTTAACCCAACAGAGTCGTAGCATCACAACAGATCTATATCAATAGATAAGAATTGAGCCATACACATTACATCATATATTAATCTTGCAAAAATATGCCACATTACATAATCCTTCTCCAAAATCGGGGACTGTATATATCAGAAAGAAACCTAGATAAAATCACAGTCAAGACAGGAAAGTCTCCATAAAATAGATTGCGTCAGATCTTATCCCTTACAATCATGCATGCAATACAATTGTTCACACTGCTCATCCACCTCTCTCTATGACCCTTTTATATTTCCCCAAAATAGATCTATAAATAGGCTTATGCCTTTACATCAAGGGTCCACTAATAACTAACTTCTAACCGCTATTGACCTATTGCAACAAAACTTGGTCAAAATATACATAAAATATTCAAAAACGATTATTTTCTTGCTTATCATGCCAATATTCCTTTGCACGGTACCACATGATCTTGCACAGCTGTCGTGACGCTGCATAACTCACTTGTCCCAAACCCCTTCCCAACAGGCCCCCAACACAGTTTTGTGGCTTGCCCTCGAGCCACGTCAAGTCGATAGGGTGTGTGTCGAAGTCTTGTCCTTAACTTTATTCAAATTGATGCGCAACTTCACAACCTACAGCTGGACTTTACTGGCGATACTTTGACAATTAGTCAAAGTTTTATGGATGGGGTGTTCCTCACTAGCCTTGATGTCGACCATTTTTCGATTCTCTTGAACGGCCTGAAGCATGGCAATGGCCTTAACAACCAATTGGCCACCAATTTCTTGGAATTCATCAAGTTGCTCGCAACGCTTTTGCTGGCGTTCTTGTGCATGGGCAGTTCGCTGCTATAGATCCTTCAACTCTGCGGCCCAGGTGATATGCACCACCAGTGGCATGGCCTTCAACGATGTCTTTAGGATTGTCAACTGACCCTCTGCCTCTTGCACCTGTGCAGTCAGCTGATCAAGTTGGTCATCCTGAACAATACTTTGCCAAAACTGCGTGGTTGCCTCCATAACCATTTTATCCTCTTTCTCCATAGTGCCGAACTGAGTGGCAATTTCTTCAATGGGGGTCTTGCGCTCTGCAACCTGCTCCAGAGGTGTTGTGGGTTGTACCTGAGCCTAGAGCAGCAAGTCAGTGTCCTGAAGCTGAACTAGAGTCTACCCCAATCGCTTGGCCTTTTCGACTGGGGTGAGTGTTGAGGTGTTTTCAAACATGTTCTAGCAGGCATCAGAAATAGCCTGCTCAACTTTGCTGCACCTTACACATAGCTGTTGCATGTTCAACAATTAGGCAGTCTTGCGCCTTCTCGAGGTCAGTAATCTCTTCGGCAGCCTTCCGCTGTAACTTGGCTTGTCTCACCTTCAGCTGGTTGATTTCTTGTAACTTCTCCTCTGCTGACTGCATGCGGACCTGGTGCAACTCCTCGGCTTCCTTCTACAACTTCGCAGTGGTATTCCTGGACTGAACAAAACCCTCAGTCAACTCTATTTTCCTTTCTGCCAATTCCAATGTGGCACCATGCTGCAACTCAACCAACGCTGGAGCTGACAGCTTGTTCAGATCCAACATCACACTCTAGATTGGGTGCAGCTGCTGGTGCACTTTTTCATTGCCATCCTCGATCGTAATCGGGGGAACTTGCACATTCCTATCCCGAGGCTCAGTGCTGATCGATGATTTGTCTTGCAAAAAAATTCTCGCCAATGGTTGCTTGGATACAATATAAAAAATGGACTCTAATCTACTTCTTACCACACCAAATTCTTCGTGGTTGGATTCGCAGATCAATGTAGTGGCAGCCGTAGATGAAACCGCAATGGCATTGATAAGCCGCTGCAGCTGGTCTTCAATCCCCGTTTTGGTACCACTTCCAACCTCGTACTCCTGCTGCCACTTGGTGCGTGTCTTTTCCCACATATCTTGTGCTATATCTTTAGGATACATCGATGACTCATTGTCAGAGTCATGGGTGCTCAATTCCGGCAGGGAAGGGTCTTCAGGGACCTCTTGGGGTAGCTCCTTATCTAACTCCTCTTACTTACTGGGACACGCCAATATCCCAGCCAATCTTGCACAATAGCGTCCAACTCTTTTGTGGTGAATTCCTGCAATGCAACAGCGATCGCCTGCAATGCTTCCCAATAGATCCAAAAATGAATAGCACAGTCAGTTTGGCGACTAGGTTCTTCGACCCACCATAAGTTCTGATAGCGGGCACTACGGAAAACCTTGACTACCTCAACCGCCATTAGTTGGTAGTCCTCCAGTTCCATCCAAGCAATAAGAGTGATGAGAATCAAAATCCAACTATAAGAAAAATGCCACCCAACATGAGCAGCAAGCATATCTTCAAGTAACTGATTCAACAGAAATAAAGGCCAATTCATCTGTACCCGCTCGGCACATTTCTAGGCACAGGCGACAACCCCCGAATTGCATTGGACTGGGCGATTGCCGTGAACAACCTTGCTGGCCAAAATTATTGTGCCAATGCGCACCATCTGAGAATTAATACTATCAATGTGGTAAGCGCAACCATCCTGTTGTAACCCAAAGTGCTCCTCCAGCTGCTTCGCAAGTTTCTTATCTGTATCTCTTCCACGAATATATTGCGTCGGGTCCTCCTTAGCCTTAGGAAAACCAGTAATACTTGCAATCAGGTCGACAGTTACCAGGATCGACGTATTCAGCCAAAGCGTCCCTCCATGGAAACATGCCAACAATTGCTTCACACATGCATGTGCTTCATTCAAACGGCCAAAATGGGGCATATTGATGAGCCCCAACAACCTAGACTTCTCTAATCCACTGGCCCATGGTTTTGAAATTTGTTGGATGGGACCACCAGGCAGCGTATGGACAGATTCATATGGATCGTGCCAAACATATTTAAGCAAAAGCAGGTCGTGATCATCGAACTTGAGCCTGATCAACGCAGGGCTGATGTGGAATGAGCATGCCATCCCTTTCAACAACACTGGAAACTTGGGCGAGTACTTATGATTCTTTGATGGATTTCATGGCTCATCTCCGGGACACGTAGGAGTGACGCAACCCAAAATATCATTCACTGAGACACCCCGAGGTGCCACGGTCTCAACATCTCTTGAGCTCGACAGCCCAGTCTGTGTAGTTCCTTCTCCATGCACCTTCGCAGCTGTGTGAGATTTCCTTTTCTCTGGTGGCGTAGGACTGGGTCACTACATTTGCCGCTTCCACTTCGGAATGGATGACGAACCCACTGGCATACTCATGACTTTCGCTTCCACAGCCATGGGCCAAATGGGGGACTTGTATTCACTTGAAATTTCGATAGCATCAAGGCCGATCAGCATCCCTTACTCCTCAAACCTTGAAAAGCCGCTCAACAACTCAAACTATACTGCAGTAAACACTCTACTCAATACTCGCACATAATTCACCTTCTATCTCTTCCTTCGCAACTGCACAATTCCATCTGATGCATCCCATGCGATGTTTTATAGCCACTTCCAATTCCAAATCCATCATTACCAAATCTAACTCCATCATTATTGCCAAATCGGGTAGTAATGATGCCAAATCCATCGGCGATCTTATGCATCTAACGGTCGAATCATCCATTAATGCAGGTCTCTTCAGCAAGCGCCACCAGCCAACTGGTTTAACTACCTGCATTTATTACTTAATTTGACCACCCCACAGCCTAAAAACTGTTGCTGTCACATGCCCCAACTTTGTAAAATAATATTATCTTATTTGATTTTATTCCAAGACATTATGTTAAATTTTATGTTAAAGTTGTAACTGATGACTCGGCAGAGTCAAGGATGTGGAATGTAATTCTGAATATTTTAATTTTAAATAAATAAAAGTGGAGACAACAACTTGGGAGAGCTATTAAAAAGAGTGTTACTGGTCAAGTTGGTGGAGGAAACTAGGTGGAGAGCAAATAGACAAGTGGTAGCATCCTCAAACACTTCCTATGTTGCAGGTGGCAACCTCCCTACATTTGGGGTCATGATCCCCCAAGAAAGTGGGATCAGAGCAAGTGGCTCAATTAATGACAACTAACCCAAAAAGACCTAGGCAATCTTAATAAAAAAGACCATTGAAGAGAGCTAAGGCTGCTCATTCCAGGAGAAGAATCATTTAGGTGAATGTGCTTCAAGGAAATCATTGGGAAGGGAAGTTTTGTGCAAGGTGTTTGAGGGGTAAACTGCACGAAAGTGATCTAGTATAGCTTTCCAGCTGAAAGATCTTGTAGCAGTATGTAGAGTTGGTATTGAGTCATTGGACTAGTACTTTGTTGTTTGCTTCACCTAGTCCCAACCAAGGAGACCAGGAACAGGCTCGGGGGTCCTGAGAAGTTGTTGTTTGAGCACTCTCCAGGAGTTGGTAGGGAGGAACGACCTCCCAATGCTGTTGTCATCCAGCTTTAAAAACAGGTTCTACTATCTTTTAATTTCTGTGTTAAAGTTTATATCTGTGTATGAATAAATAATGAATGATTTATATGATATGTAGTGAACTGTTAAGCTTGAAATCTCTTAGTTGTTTTACATGTTGAATCTGTTCTTTGATGAAAAATAATCCTACCTGTGTTTTTGCCCATCTGGAGTAAACCAGATTGTACTCTAGCACAGGTAGTGTGTTTAAATGAATGAAGTATGATAGGAATATGAAATGAATAGAGTATTTATGTTTTTCAGAGTATTGAAATGTTTTCTTTCAGGAGATAGTTGTTTTTCCAGAAAGAATATTAATCTGTTTCGTAGAGTTGTTGTTAGAACTAGACTTTGTATTTAGAATATTAGAAAAAGAACAGAATCATATTATTTTACTAATAGCAGTATATTCAAGTATGTAATTCATTCTTTTATATAGTATCTTCTTGTATAAACTATACATCTACACTGAAACAGAAGAAATAGAAATATCAGTTGAATGCTTATTATTATGATAAGTAAAGATGTAAATATAATTATGTTAGTTTACTTCCTTTCCTAATATTAATAGTTATTTTACCTGCAACAATCTGAACTCTAAGTAAGTATTGGTAACCTAATTAAATTCTAAAGATAAACTAATTTAAGATAAGGAATATAATAATTGAGAACTTAATAACTCTTATAGTATTATTTCTCTTAGAGTTAAAATAATGAACAGACAGTAGTAACCTATGCATAAAGTATTATTAATAAAGAACTATCCTTACACACTTACAGACAAATTAGATGTAAGGAGTATTGACAGGATGAAAGTTCTTATTTCTTTCACCAAGTTTACAAAATAATATTATTAAATAAACTCAACTATTATAGACTGTTCTCAGTCTTATTTAATAATATATATATGTAAAAATAAACTCAAGAGAATATAGTATTTACAAACAATATTATTATTAACACAAATAATATTTATTGTTTACAAATCACAAGAAATGCTTTTACAAACTGGAATAATTGATAAAAGAAGGACAAAGATTATTTCTACAAACCCTAACCTAGAATTCTTTAAACCATAATTTAGTTCTTTTAAACCATTAAAGAACCAACTAAATTCATTTCACAGGAAATAAATACAATACTGAACAATATAAACAAAATGTATACTTCTAAAAGAAACTGTGTCTTATTATTTTACTAATAGGGTGTACCTGTGAAAACGAAAGACAGGGTTAAAACCTTTATAATTATTACAAATTGGCAAAATAAAACCTTGAAGTAATAAACCAAATTTATTTAATTATGTAACCATTAAATAACCAGGTTAATATAATTTACTCACAGTCCTTTAAGGACAAATAAAAAGACTGTAATTATTATAAACTGGAATAATCTATTTCAAAACGAGGGTTTCCACAGGATAAACCCTAAATTCATAATTCTAAATAAAAACAAGTAAGAATTAAATTATGACTGTAAGTATCAGTCCTAAAAACTTAATTTATAAACCCTTGAAGAGTATTTTAAACAGAGTACAAAAACTTGACTTATAGTCAAGAAGGGTAAAAACCCTGAATTTTACACAGAGTATAATATAAACAACTAATAACTAAACAAGTTCGAAGACAGAACTGTCTTTACAAAAGCTATTATTTTAACCATGCCGTAAATCCAAACAACAAACTATTTATGGTGCTCAGTTAAATCGAGTCTACCCATCGACTAGAGAGGGTTTGATTCTAGGTATTACAACAATAACCTGTAAAAACAACAACATAACTCATGGCGAGACGAGGAAGGTTTTTCCAAAACCCTGGGTGAATCCTTTGACCACTCTGTTACAAGTAGGGTGAAAACCCAACACATGGACCACGAGGCTTACCTGAAACAAACCACGAGCCACGGCATTCGTTGGTTGACTGTTCATTTCCTTCACCATGAAAGTATGTAATGGCGAGCACCTGCAAAGAGTTCATAAAAACTACTGTCAGTAAATATTAACCTAAGATTTTAATGTGCCCTTTTAATAGCAAATACACTTGCAGCAAGTAAATGAACGCAAAAACTATTATTCACCTGTCAATGGAAACGACGAACAGCCTCGACGAAGCACTGTCACCTACAGGATTTATACTTTAAAGACTCAAACAACCTGCAAGGTAAAAACCTCATGCAACAACAAGCCACGAGGACCGCAAGAGAAACTGGAGCAGACAATGAGCCACAAGGACGACAAAGGGAAGATTACACGGACAACAAGCCAAGAGCAATGATAATCTCCACACATTGCAGAGTGAGAACCCAGCCACTGAGAATGGCTATTAAAACCACACACCGGTGACAAATGCAGCACTGAACCAAGACACAAGACAACCGGAGCAAGGAGGACCGACGGCCACCATGGAAACCAAGCAAAGAAGCCTCAAGGGCTAGCGCAAACTGCGGGATGGAAATGATAAGGGTTAGGTTACGACAATGTTTTATATTCTCCGCGCTTGGTCAGGAGATGACCACATGGTTAGCAAATCAAACCATGCAAATGGGTCGTTCCCTATAGTGCCTGCATAATTCAAAAACCAATTATTAAATCATTGGAACAAGGTTTAAACTATGATATCAACCCAATAATTTTGCCATGCAAATCGATAATCATATGCACCTTATCATATGCTAGTTAGTAATAGAATATCAACGTATGATTACGTTGACCTAGAAAGGAGTATCATATATTAAACTTTGGTTAATGCCAAAACCAATTATACATAGAACACACTCTATTCTATAACCTTATAACTTATAGATTGTAAACTCACTAATATATTATGGATGTTAGTAATCCCTTGCTCTAAACATTAACCTTCTTATGGATGGAGGTCTTTATTATATAGAGGGGCTCAAGCTAACCATCAAGCACCGATAACTTTCTTATGAAAAAACAATATAGCTTATATATAGTTAATTCTCGTAATAACGACTTTTCAAGTGATAACATGTTTATAAAACTAATTCCACTATATAACCTTATGTTATTATATTATAACATCACAATTGCGATTTGAATGGTTGCATTTATTTTCTCTAAATGTTGTCTTTATTATAGATAGAAATCAAATATTTTATGTCTTTATTATATACAGAGATCAATGTTTTATGTCTTATTTATAGATAGAGATCAATGTTTTATGTCTTTACTATAGATAAGAGATCAAATGTTTTATGGGAGAGTTCATGCTAATGAACAACTGTAGTTTTCCTTTGTAAAAAGACTATAGTTTATACATGGTAAATCTCTTGTAATAACAACATTACAAGTCATAACTTTTATAAATGGCATAATGTAATAGTTAGAGAATCATAAACTCTAATTTAAATACGTTTATGATCATGAACTAATTATAGACTGAATGTCTATCAAACAAATAGGTTATGCATTTCTATAAGACTTATATGAACTAATAACTCAAATGGTAACAGAACTTTGAAGTGGTACAAAACTTATTGTAAGAACACTATTATGAAATTCTGTCACACAGTTCAAAGCGACAATACTTTGATGGATTTTGGGTTATGACTCAACTTGGAAATTACTAAAGATTCACTAGGTCAATTGGGTAGTAAAGTAGTTATAGAACTAAACAAGATAACTAGAATAGGAATTATCCTATTAAATCCAGAAATTACTAGAACCATAGGGTTCGACATGAAAATAAAATATAGGCAAACCATGATCTCATGTAGGAAGGCGTTATGGTTTTCAGTTTGCACAATCGAACTTATACTATCCAAAGGTTAACAGGCTGTAAGTTATCTCGTAGAAGAGAAATGTGGAATAGTCGTTACACAAATAAGAAAATGTATTATTGTATAAATACTGACAAAATAATCATTATATCATTGCAATTATTTAGACTAAAGTAGAAGTACTTGTATCTGAGATTCTAATTCTTAGAGTCACAAACATATTCTTTTGTCGCTACTTACTTCTGAACTTTATTACAAGAAAAACTGAAGGAATCCAAATGGTTTTACCTCACAGAAGTTGTTTAGAGTTTAGAAGCTTAATTACTAAGCCTTTTAATTGCAAATAGAATATTGTTGATACTTTAAAGAACTTTTAATACGTACTCGTTCGATCATACCTGTAAACCTGTAAGAACCATTAATCTTTTGCGTTAGCACAATTGCTAAGTAAGCCCCGGATTCAAAAGTTAAAATTCCACCTACTTGACATGAAAAGACTCATCAGTAAACTGAAGTAAAACAGAAAGCAATAAGACTTTATTCTTGTTACAAAAAAAATGAACTATTGAGTAAATATAATTAAGATTTAGTGAAACTGATTACTTGACTGTTTCCTTTATTGCAAACAGTTAGTTGTTAGTAGACCGCAGGTTTTAGCATTTATTGTTATCTCAAAATTTTAAATTTTTGTGAAAATTTGGGGTTTTGACAATCGCAAAGGGTCAACCGACTACCGCTAACAATTGTAACCTTGCGCAGCCTCTCCCTCAAGGCTCGCCTTGCACTGCTAACTAAAATTCTCATTATCAATTTTTTTTTTGAAAACCTCAAGTGGTGTACATTGCTGACCCCGTTCTATGGGGCTTCAAACAACTCCCATTGATGAGTTTCAACAACATTGCCCCATCTAACTGTTGTAACTGAACTGCACCACCAGATGTAATGGAGTGAATAAGATAGGGACCTGACCAATTCGTTTGTAACTTACCCGGATGCTTGATAAACTTACTGTCATATAACAGCACCAAATCTCTAGTCGCAAACTATTTATGCTTAATATGGCGATCATGCCATGCCTTCTGTCAATCCTTTGCAACTTGTTGGTGGAAGCCTGCAATGAAACAATCTTCTTCAAGCTAAATCAACTATGAAACACGTTCTTCTAATGCCACTGCATCATCCATACCCGTCGCT
Source organism: Pseudotsuga menziesii (assembly GCA_001517045.1). Classification (NCBI taxonomy): domain Eukaryota; kingdom Viridiplantae; phylum Streptophyta; class Pinopsida; order Pinales; family Pinaceae; genus Pseudotsuga; species Pseudotsuga menziesii. Next base: position 43,798 of record LPNX011040564.1, on the reverse strand, counting down.
ATGGCAATGCACAAGCTGGGAATGATATACTCCATAGGAATAACTACCTCTTGCCCATATACCAACTTAAATGGTGTCTGACCTGTTAGCCATTTGCAAGTTGTGCCATAGGCCTAGAGAACTACAGGAATTTTTAAATCCCAATCATCGTGGTTAACATTACATACCTTGGTCAACACTGTCTCCAAAATTTTGTTGAAGGCCTCAACGATACCATTTTCCTGTCGATGGTAGGGTGTACTCTTCTTATGCTGTATATGGAGCTCTTCAGTTAGCACTTTTATTGTCTGGTTGACAAAGTGGCTACCTTGGTCACTCATCAGAATCCTAGGACACCTAAATCGCGTCACAATGTTCTCAAAAATAAACCAGGCTGCCGTCGCAACGGTACAATCAATGACTGCTGCAACCTCCACCCACCAGGTCAGGTAGTCAGTTGCAGTGATGATATAGCGGGCACCAATGCGCTTACCTGGCGGATTGATGGGACCCACAAAGTCGACAGCCCATTTATCAAACGGTTGGAGAGTCACCTGTGGCATCAGCAACATCTCATACCTCTACAATGGTTTACCAACCCATTGGAAGACATCACAACTACTCATATAGTGTGCGGCATCATTATGCAACGTGGGCCACCATATCCTAGCACGCAACACTTTTCGTGCAGTAGCACGGCCTCCATAGTGACCTCCCACGATTCCTGCATGCGCTTATTCTAGAATGGCACCCTGATCATGTAGTAAGACTCACCATTGCAATATTTCATCCAGTCCAAGTTTATATAGCTTCCCAGCAATTAGTTGAAAATTGGAGGCTTTTACGACTAGCTGCTTCTTTTGGCTAATCGACATGTCTGCTGGGGCGACACTAGTAGACAAAAAATGAACAATTGGTGCATAGTGATCATCTACGACTTCAACTCAGAACAATTGAGCATTTGGGAAGCCATCGTCAATATTAGTTGGTTCTTCACCATTCTCAATGCGTGACAGATGATCCGGGCCAACATTCAACTATCTTGGATTTACCACTATTTCAAAATCAAACTCTTGGAACAAAAGAAACCACTTACAGATTCTCCCCCCCAACACAGGCTTATTGAGTAGGTATTTCCAAGCAGAATGATCAGTGAACACCTTGAAGTGTCCACCCAACAAATAGTGCCTGAACTTTTACAGAGCATAAACCATCGCCAGGCCTTCCCTTTCAGTTGTGGTATAATTTTGTTCAACAAATGATAGCTTTATACTAGCATATACTATTGGATGATCCAAGTCACCTTCACCTAGATGCACAAGAACAACCCCTAGCACAGTAGAAGCATCAACATACATGTGGAATTCTTTATTCCAATCGAGGAAAACTAGTATTGGTGCAGAGGCCATCTTGGCCTTTAGGGTGTTGAAGCTTCCTTGACATTCTAGAGTCCATTCAAATGCAACATATTTCTTTAGTAGCTTTTCCAGGGGTGTAGTAATCGCAGTGTATCCTCTGATAAAATTGCGATAGTAGCCCGTATGTTCCAGTGTTTCTCGGAGCATCTTTACATTCGTTGGTGGTGGTAAACTGAGGATCAGTGCAATCTTCGTTGGATCAACCAACAAACCTTCTTTGCATACAATGTTCCCAAGTAGTATGCCAAAGGGTGCACAAAAAATACATTTTTTTGAATTCAATGCAATCTGATGCTTCCTACACCGTTCTAGCATCAATCGCATATTGTCTAGATGGTCTTTAACAATGCCATAGATGGTCTAGTCATCCATATATACCTGCAAGAATTTCTAAACAAAATCTTTGAATACAGCAACAACTACGCAGGAGAATATTGCAGGCGCATTCTTCAGCCCAAATGGCATGACGGTGTATTGGAAACAACCCCACTCAGTAACAAATGTGGTCTTATGGCAATCCTCCTTCGCAATTCGGATCTGGTGGTATCCCAAAAAGCCATGTGTGAATGAATATACCTCCTGGCCGCCTACGCCTTCCAGGACTTCATCTTTGAAAGGGGTTGGGAACAGATCGTGTACACATGCATCATTCAACTTTCACAAATCGACACAAATGCAGATTTCACCAATATTCTTATCTTGGACCACCATTGGGATTATCCACTCTAATTCTTCTATAGGTTCAAATATCCCAGCATCGAGCATCCTATCGATCTTAGCTTTCATGCAATCCTTGTATCGCGGGTTCAATCGATATGTCCTCTGGCATACTGGTTTTGTATCTGGCTTGAGTGGAATCTTCATTTCCCCTAAATCGCCAAGTATCCCCTTCATTTCTGAGAATCACGTTGGAAAAAGGTCCTAAAATTTATGCAGCAGATCTGTGACTTTGGCCATCGTCTCTTCGCCCCAATAGTCTCCGACATTAGCAAATTTTGGATCTTCTGCCAACCCAATGTTAAGTTTTTGGATCCTTAGTGACTGGTTCATAAATTTTATCAGTATGTCAGGGGCTGCAACACCATGGCTTCCTTCATACTCTGGAATATTAACATTTTGCAGCTCGTCATCACCTTCAGGTTCCCCAGACAAGTTGTAGCACGTCATCATGGATTGGATAGAACAATGTGCATGAGGATCAATAGGGTATGCAATAGGGATGACTTTCAGTAGTATGTCGTGGATAATGTGTAAAGCGTTACATACCTCAGGGTTGGCATCCTGGAAGGTAAATGTTTGCAAAAAACAAACTAACAACTCCTCCCAAGTGGTAATGGTTCTACGTAATTCTGCTGCCACATACCAGGACCGTGACATCTCTCCTAGAGTGTAAACAAAAGCATGGACCCACTCATCCCTGGGTCATGATGTCCATAACTTTTGACATTCAATCAAATGATGGGTGGGGTCATTTCATCCATCATATCTCCCAACATGATAGACCTCTATATCGCCAAAGCGGACCATCATCAACCTGCGGCACTGCTCCCAGTCATGGATCGTCTGCTTGTGTGTCGCCCACCATCGAGCCGGAGTAGCCTTCAGTGCTACATCAAGAGCCAGTATCCTTTGTGGTTCAAACACCTTTTCTTCAAATTCTTGGAAGAAATTAGATAGTCCCGACATTCCTTCGTAAATTGGTAACTCGACAGTCTCAGTCGCAACATGTCAAAGAGACTGTGCAATCAACCCGCATTTTTTGAATGATACTTCATGCAACCGATTCTACCAATTTTCTAGAGAATCATCCGATTCAGAGGACACAGAAATTGCGCTGCACCATCCAAGTTCACCATTGATAGTAGGGTGGATATAGTCCTTGAATATGTTATAACCATGATCCCAACTTCTCCCGACTTCCTCCTTTACGGGTTTGATGTATCACTGTCCTTCCTGAGGGTCCATAGGAGCAATGAATTTGACATATTGGTTTTCAAATGTCATAACACATTTCTTGAAGTTGATAACCGCCATGCTATCATTATCCCATCTAATTCCTAGAAGCGTAGGATAGGAACCACCATCTCCTACAACTTCTATTATGTCAAATTTAGTACATGTTTTCATACCTTCAATGTCGACAACCAAGTTTGAAACACGACCAATGGGATGAATCTTCACTTGGTTTGCTAAACACAACTGTACTAGCGACCATCCCAACGTTGGCTTCCCCATAAATTGCTAGGTTTTATTTGTTAGGATGTTTACATCTGATCCAAGGTCCAAAAAGACCGATTCAACCTCATAATCCCCAATCTGGACATTCATCCTCATCTCCTTGCTGATCTTCCTTTTTTCCAAAGAGTTAACAGTGGAATCCTTCACTGTTATATTCGGGATGTGTGATAATGCCTCGAGCTCGATAAGGGTGTCTAAGTCTCTTGACAGTGATAAAGAACTCTCAATAACTTGTGCAGGGTACAATACTGTCGTGATGGTCATGCCTTTATAGATGGATCGAAAGAAAATGTCACATCAACAATTGGTAACTTACCCGGATTTCTTCCAATTTTTTTCTTTGCGTCGAAGAAGGTATCTTTCTCTGTCACAATATCTAATGCAGTATTCTTCTTACCAGTGAGCCGAACTTGTAGCCGTGGTCCATCATCTCTAGTTGTCACACCAACATGAGTGACAATCCCAATTTCGACATCCTTCATCTGCTTGAATAGTGGCTATTGTCAATCCCTCATTCAAAGGAGGGTTCTAATTCAATGGTTGATTCATCATTTGGTTCTACATCTAAGGCAGGTTCTGAGTCTGAGTCTGTGGTGGGACCTAGTTCTACATTATCGGCTGGTTCTGGACTTGGAATGACGGCTGATTTTGATTCTGTGCATTCTATAACTGGGGAATTTGTCCTTCCTGCCATTTTGCAATCAACTGAGGGAAAATTTCAACATTATGATCGCTGGTTGCATAGTATGTGCACTGCGCATGAGGGAACTCTCTCTGGTAATTCCCAAATACCCCACAGGTATAGCACTGAACTAATTCATGACCTCGTCCTCCCCTGCGGCCGAATCCTCCTCCTCAACCTCTGAACCCTCCGCGGAATCCTCCTCGGACTCCTCCTTGCTGAAACTGCAGTTGGGCCATTTGTTGCTATGGTGGGTTAGGTTACTGCTGAACATATTGCAGCTGATTATACTGGAGTTGCGGTGCTTGGTTATACTGTGGTTGTACCACCATTTGTAGCTGTGGTGCGAACTCCTGCTGCGCCATAAACTATTGTTGTGGTTGCACAAGGACAAACTGCAATGGAGGCAGTGGCGTATACGGTACCTGTGATGCTAGTTGTACTACTTGAGGATGTGCTTATGCTGTCCAGGGATCCTCTCCTTTTACAAAGTAGGAATCATACATTCTTTCCTGAAGCAAATCATAAGCGCAACAGTTTTTGTCGTCATGTCCAACTGACTGACAAAATGTACAGTACAAACTCTCTGCCTTGGTAACCATCTTTTGCATATAATCATATTTCTCATGTCGATGCCCATAGACATGGAAGATGCGACACCATGGTGCGCCAGCACCACTCAACGGGCTCGGGGCTCTTGACAGCAAATAGTTCCGAAATGTCGGACAAGTATCCTTGGTATGTTCGCTTGCATGGCAATGGGTGCACCAAATATCATCACAATGTTCCTTAGCCTTTTTGATGTCTTGCAATTGTAGCGTTAAATTGGCCAACTGTGCCTGAATCTGATTCATTCCAACAACGGTTTCCCCTACCGGCGATGCCTCTAATTTCATCGCAGTCTCCATAGCCTCGCTCTGTGTCGCAATATTTTGTTGCATTAATGGTTGTTGGATATGTGGGACAAGTGCTGCGATAAACCATTCTTTATGTTGAACCATCAATGTCTTAAATCCCAAATTGTTTCATTGGGGAATTGTTTGATCTCTTTCAATTCAGTAATGTACTGAGCTTCGGATTTTGACTTCTTAAATTCCTCAAATAGCCATGTTCTAATCTCATCCAGTGTTTTTACAGTACCTCCCTGAGGCACCCATGTGAATCTCATAAACCATTCCAATGCGCGGCCCCTCAAAGTAGTGGCTATCTGACTCTTCTTGACATCATAATCAATAGTTTGTCGAGCAGTCCATGTCGCTTCGCATAAGAACCAGTACTACTCCGGATCGTCGATGCCATTTCCATTGAATATAGGCAATTTCATTTCGTCTCCCACCATTCTGGAACTTCTTCCTCCTGCTGGTGCTCTATTACTATACTGTTGTTGACACGTCGAGAAAGTCGACGTAGAATGCACGTTCCTTCCTTGTGGTAAAGTAGTGCATGGAGGAGTAGACACGTTACTACTGGGTTTCGATCATGTTGTTTTTTCGGGTGTAGCCTCGGCTTGTATGTACTCATCGTCACAAAAAGGTCACTTCGTCCCGTGTGGTTTTTTTTCACGGTATCGCACTTTGACTTCAGCAGGACTTTCTCCCGTCCTCTGCCTCTTTTCTTGAAACCTTGCTCCTCCCCTCATACGACCACTTGTTTCTTCAATGACCTTTACATTCTCACCAGAACTCATGCTCGTCTACCCCTTATTCCCTTATGCATTTCCCCCCTTTCTATCGCGGTGCCTACATCCCCCGCACACCATAGTTTCACTACTCTTGGGCCATCTTTAGGATACCCTTTTCACAGACTAGTTGCTTAATCGATAGTTGTAGCAAAAATAGAAACCTTCCATGAGGTCCACTGTAAAACTCTTTTTTCACCTCACTGAAAGATTTATTAGTATCAACAGCAAACTTAGTGATGTATCCTTCCAAGATACTATCCAACCATACCTCGACTGCCCGCGATGCCTTGTTACTAGTTTCTTGCAGTGCCTGGATTAATTTTGGGGTCCAAGATGTTGTCTCTCCTCCTTGAAAGTTTGTTTTCCACTTAGCAAACTTTGCCAACCATTCATGCAAGAGCACTAGGAATTCACAAAAGAACCATTCATGAGGACCGTTGGATATATCCATCCAACCAGTGGCCCATCGACAGCTTAGGATTCTGGTTTTCGGCTTCAGCAAACTCCCCCAACTTTAGATCAAGCCATCCCTCGATCTCTGATCTAGTCGGATGATAGAACATATCCCCCTCCTATTTTCGACTTGGTCCCGGCAACGGAACCATTTGTTGGTGAATCCCACCAACAAAGCTTCATTGATAGGGGTTCCCACTATGTCGACGCCCTGCAGCACAGTCTCCCTAAGCACCATCCTAGACAGGTTTTACCCTACCTGGAAATGTTTGCGGAGTAGACGAGGTCTCACCCGAGGCATTCAAGGGAGAGCTGTCAGAACCGAGTTTTCGACAGTGGGGAGGGAGGACATGTGAATCCGACAAAGGGAGATCATAACTTATTCGATCTCATACAGTATCAAAATATCGCAACATTATTCGAGGAACATCATAGCGCATCAAGCATAAATTACAACAACTTAAAACCAACAGATCATATTGATATAGTAGGAAGAAACTGAATCGCATCTAAAACATGTCATTTTAACACAACAGAGTTGCAGCATCACAACAGATCTATATCAATAGACAAGAATTGAGACATACGCATTACATCATATATTAATCTTGTGCAAATATGCCACATTACATGATCCTTCTCCAAAACTGGAGACTGCATATATCAGAAAGAAGCCCAGATAAAATCACAGTCAAGACAGGAAAGTCTCCATAAAATAGATCACGTCAGATCTTATCCCTTACAATCACGCATGCAATACAATTGTTCACACTGCTCATCCACCTATCTCTATGACCCTTTTATCTTGCCCCAAAATATATCTATAAATAGGCTTATGCCTTTACATCAAGGGTCCACTAATAACTGACTTCTAACCGCTATTGACATATTGCAACAAAACTTGGTCAAAATATACATAAAATATTCAAAAACGGTTATTTTCCCGCTTATCACGCCAATCTTCCCTTGCGTGGTACCGCGTAAGCTTGCGCAACTGCCACGACCCTGCGCAACTCACTTGTCCCAAACCCCTTGCCAACAGGTTTGCTGCTACCCATAAGCTGCATTGTCTTCATTTACCCTCATCATTTTTCATTTTCCAATCATTTCCACAGTGGACTACATTCTTGACTCTGTTGTAGCTCTTCTTAGGTATCTGCATTAACTCCCATAGTTCATATATGGCTTCTTCCAATTCAATATTCTGCTGAAAACAAATCTTGTTTTCTTTACTATGCCACTGTTCTTTGTTGTACTTTACACATTCATTGTCAAACTGTTGATTATTTTCTTTAGTCTTCCCTACTTCAACTTCTGCTATTTCTCTTGAAACTGTTGTAAATATTTCTATAAACATTATTCCAGATATTGCTTTAGATGTTTCTCTAGACACTGATCTTGATACTGCTTTAGATATTGCTACCACCCTTACTTCCTTTATGCTCTTGTAAGCATCTCCCTATGCAATATCCTTCTCATTCTTTCTACCTACAAATTTACTTTCAAAAAGTAATTTGTATCTCAGTTTTGTGATTACGGTAATATAATCATTTGCTCTTCTTTGTATACTAGTAAACTTAATCAAATTTAGCAAACTAGTATCTACTCTTGTCTCTTTCACAACATGAGACATTTCTCCCTCATCAACTATAACTTCTCCCTCTTGTTTAAATACTTTCAACCAGTATTACAAACATTCATTGATTACTTGATTCCCTTCAAGCACTTCTTTAGTATGCTGCATTTCTGTGCCAGTAAAACTCTCCGCTGCCTCTATCTTGACAATCTTCAGTAATTTCATTTCAATTCTATGACTATTGATGAGAGTTAATTGAGTATTTTCAAACACTATATCTTCATATTTGAGATCTTCCTCATCATTATTCCTTTCCTGGAAAATTCCAATCTTCTTCAGTTCTAAAACTAGTTCCCCTTCAACCTAAGACAAATCTAGCTCATCTTCATCCAAATTCAATTGTATCGTCAGAATATTCATTCTCTGCCTTGCTAATCTATCTTCCAAAAGACTTAGCTCATTCCACAAATTGGTTATCTCACATGGAATTTATTTTGAAAACTCTGTACAATATTCACAATCTTCTTCTTTATCACTAAATCCATCCTCCTGTGACACTACTTCCTCTTCCTTCATTAGAATAGTATTTTGATTTCCTACTACTATGACAGCTCTAAAGGTCTATCTCACAATATTCTCTTGGCCATTCAAACAAGCCAATTGTTCCTTGTCCTAAAAAACAACAAGTTATTTCATACAAGACATGACTGTCTCATCTTCCTCAAATATGTTTCCCTTATTAAGTAAGAAATCTATGAATTTCTTTTGCTGCAACAACTCTTCTTGGTCTTCATCATACTTTGTTACAATATACCACTTCATTTAAGACAAATCCAAGAGATGGATTTCCTTCTGCAACACCTGCAAACATATTTAAATTGTCAATTTCAAAACTACAACACCCTGTGGTCTCATTTGATGGTCCAATCGTCAAATATTTCTTTGGTTGTTCCAAGTCTTTTACAAGGCTCATAAAATCCTCACTGCCATTCTCCCCAACTTCCTCAAACATAACATATGAATGCTTGCTATCCTCCTTTGTCTTTTTCAGTTCTTTATCATCAGCATATGCCAATTCCTCCTTGTTTTCAGCATGCACAATAGGCTGGAAACCATTACTTTCACTCAGTTGTGTATGTGCATGTACATGAGACTCACCTATCCCATTTTCTTCTGAAACAGAATTTAGGTTCTATCCTCCTCCTTGATTCTTTATGACAATGTTATCAAATTGTATTTCCTCATTCATTGTACCTGCAAGCACACACAAAATATCAATTTCAAAATATTGATACCTCTTGGTCTCACTTGAAGATTTAGTCTTCAAGGCTTCCCTTAGACACTCTCTTTCCTTGCGTATCTCTTCTTCACACTAAGAATTCATCAATTGATATCTTATCCTTTGTAGCTTATGCCACTTCAACTTTATTTTCACAATAAAACCACATCTTTGGTCTTCCTCCTTCTTTTGTAAGAGCTCCTTCATTACTTCCAGATGGACTTCTATCTCATCCTTCTCTCTCTCATACTCTTCATCAGTCATTTGTCTTCTCATGCTATTTTCCTTTGTGTTTTCTATCTTCACCTTGTGGCTGCCTTCTAGACCTCTTATATGACCCTTATTAGTCATCTTTCTAAATTTTCTTTGACTCTTCTATGAGTTGTACTAACCTCTGCAGTAATAGTTCTCCCTGCTACACCTCACCTCAATAAACATCCTCTGTGCTTGGTCTTTTGGCAAGTACTGGTCCCATTTCTAGAACCCTCCTTAAGCACTTCTCTATGCTCCTTCTAGGCTTACTCCCACAACTCATATGCATGAGAACATAACTGTCCTCATGTACTTCAATCCTCACTTGAAATACTAGGTTTTTGCCACACCTCCTCTTTTCCTAGAAACCCTCACTGGCTTCCTTCATCACTACTCCTAAAGCTATGATCTTCTTGCTAAGATGTTTCTCTGCTGCTACCGCTTACATGTAGTTACTCCTCCCAAAGTAGATATCTCTTTCAGAGACCTCACTACTCAGGCTACAAGCCTATTCTCCTCTCTTGCATGCAAAGCTCCTCCTCTTTACAAACTACTAGTCTGTCTTCTTGCCTTCACAAAACATTGTCTTGCTCTTTGTTTCCTTCCTTCACTGGAGTAACTTACTCTCTTCCAGCTATGATGCCAAAAATGATGGCAGGCCCAAGCCTAGATCTTCCCAAACCCGAGGACCTATCAACTTACTAGTGTGTTTTATGTTTGAAACACACTCTTCCAGGTTCCATAAAACCCCTTCCTTCTCATTAGAACATATAACATTCTTTCCCTAGGACCTCTCCTTCAAAGGCTTAAAATATTCTCCCATTCAAGTCACTTAGGCACTTATTCATTCATCCCAACAATACACACGGTGCTTCAAATCATGTCTTTCAACCCCTAGAACCATGCATTACAACCAAACACTATCGCAATGAAAACCCATAAGCATGTGACCACTGGAACACATCTCATGCTTTTATTTGGCTCAAGAGCTTAACATTCACAACTTTAACTCTATTAATAAAAGTGTTGTAACATACCTCCACTGAGCACATTTTCCTATCTCACATGACCACCGTCAGTCTCCAATGGCTCCTCGCAATGAAATAAAAGGTGTTGAATACGATTTCTTAGATCGCCTCTTCCACAACCGTAAGACCTCTACCCATCACCAAGGTACTATCACAATGGAAAAGGTTTGTTAAACTCCAATTCTCAGCACTCGCTCCTCTACCATGGAATCTCGACTCATTAAATTTCTCCAAGATTTACACATCAACAATGACTGTCTAGTTTTCCCCCACATCAATCTTTGATCACCTATTTGTTGCCGCCTTTCACACACCTGGGTTACGTGGCAGAAATCTTCAAGCCACTCGGTGTGTCCCTAGGGGCAAGTCTCGAGTCAAGGCTGTCACCTTGTTCTTGACTCCTCTGTTTAGGCTCAACTCCTAACGAATCCAAGGGGGGTAGACCCTATTAAGTTATTAAGGCTAATTACTTAGTGTGATGGTGTTATATTGATTAAGTTGTTTAGGAGCTTTGAAATTAACCAATGGAAACAAAAGATAACAAGATGCAAGATTTAAAGCATATAAGCACAGAAAAGACATTCAATATATATATAATCGAAAGAAATAAATCAACAGTGCCTTAAATGAAGTCAAAAGAGAAAATAATGTGCTTGCATGCGCTTGAAATAATGTTTTGCAAATGTCTCCTCGTAGATTTTAAATTAATGTGGAATGTGAATGAATTAAATTAGGCGAAAAGGGGACTCCAGATATACCCAAGGGGTACTTGGAGTATGTCCAAAAGTGAAATTTCACAACTACCCGCAAGGTGTTTATGGGCTAGAACGAAGTCTCAGAGACTATTGATCATAATGTACCCATTAGGGTGTGACAGAGATTGGCGCCTCGAGGTCACTTTCCAGTTGTTCCCACTCCTTTGGGTATTTTGCCACTGCTTACAGTTTGTTCGAGGCGTTGGATTTCCGCCTGATGGTTTGTCAATTTGGGAGGTGAATACTAATTAATCTAGTCACTCAATTTATTTTGATGTAGCTTGACTGATCAGATGAACCACAGCCAAGTACAGAGCATACACACTGGAGTCTTTGTTATTTTCAGTAAATTTTAAGAAAGGTGTTCTTGTTAAAAAGAAAACCCTCCAGGAACCTCTTTCGATCCAAGTGGATCTCAATTGGAGAATCAAGGAAGGATTAATTTTATTATGGCTAACAAAATAATTGATGACAAAGGAATCAAAGATACACAACACCGGTTTTCTAATTAGTCCTACCACGCATCTCTTTCCCCTTGCGGGTCAATCGGGAAGTCGTGGGGTAAGTAGTATGATTACTTTTGAAATTAAAGTATGGAATAATGCAAAATTATATCAAAGTATACAATCATGCATGTCAATACTACACTAGAGCATAAAAAAGGGAAAAAGCAAAAAAGTGAAACGGATGCAGATCCCCCATGGGGGGATGGGGAGAGGGCTCGAAAGAGCCAGCTCAAAAAATATTTTCTTTTATTATTATTGGTTACAATATCAGCAAACTGAAATATCATAAACCTCTTGGTCCTTATACGGGATGAAACCAAGACCTTACAACTATGCAAAAGTTTTAAATTTTAGTGAAAGGGGAGACCCTTGGGGAAATTTGAACACTCCTGAGGCCACTTTTGAACATCAGCTTATTTTATTTTCTGTTACACCCACCAAAAACCAGCAAGCATGTTAGAACAACATATGTCCAAAATCACTTTAAGAGTACCTTTGGATCAGCCTACCTTAACTCAAAAAAGATTAAGTTAAAACTGGCTAAACATGTGAAAAAGGAACCAAGGAAAGCAAGCTTTCCTTGGGATCTTGGCTTGTTGTTTGTGCAGCCAATGAAATATGCACTGATTGCTAGATTTAATAATTTTAAAACATAAAAGGAAATCTAGAGCATGCAACCTACTGATTTTCTTTAACTTGCCATGCAAAATGGACGATTTCGTTATGCTAGATATAGAATGCTTAATGATACTTTTCAGAACTGAGATCTAGACTATGAGCTTTGAAATAGAATATCTATGTGTATTTTACTTTGATATAACAGATACAAATGATAACACAGCTTTAGAACACACTAACCAGGTAAGAAAATTGATTTTTTTGAAGGAGAAAGAGAGAGAAAGAGTGCTGGAAGCCTAGAAATGTTGGGCTTTGGAGTTTTCTTTGGTGGAACACCGAGGGACCATGTCATTTAGAAGATCTTGAAGATGAGGAAGATGCAAACCAGCTCAACCTCTTCTACAAGCGAGATCAGCTGCAACTTAGAAATCCTTGCACAAACAGATGGTTAAAACATTGGTGCTGCTGGAAGAGATAATTGGAAAGCATGCAATTAAACTTAAAATACATACGAATCCAATAGATCTAAAACAAGCAGCTTTAAGAGAATAAATCAAACTAGAATAAACTCTTACCCTAACAGGAGGGAGCTCTCTCCTTTAAGGCCAATAATTAACTAGCAAAAGCAATGATAAATAACACATATTATACCTCATAAGCATTTGACAATCACCATCCACACATGAAGAGCATTACACCATAGATCTTGCCTCCAAAGCTTCTTTATTCCAGAATAATAAACAATAACACAGCACAAGAGCAACAGCATCTCAATCCCAGTTCTGACTATCTTGGAAGAGGCAGCCTAAGCTTTATTTATACACAAAATTGAAACCCCAGCCCAGAGGGGGCACAAATCCCAAGGAGATAGACCACTATAGCTGAAGGAGAGTCCATCATTGCCTGATCTGTGTCTAACTGAGCCTAATCTAAGTCTCACTGAGTGCAATTGTCAATCGGAGAGTTGATCTGACTGACACCTCAACCTGTTGACTGAAGCATCCACCAAAACTCATCCAGATGAGCCCACACATGTGGAGGAGAGAGGGAGGGAGAAATTCCCCATAAAGGATGCTGAAGTTCAACCCTGGATCTGTCCAGATCACCTCCTTCAGTCAAGGATTTGTCAAATCCAGCCAATCTGGTTCAAATCTGACTGATTTCAATCAAATCGGTTGAGAATCCACTGATCTAGGATTTTGGATTTGCTCCATTATTCATCAATTTATTAATTAAAATCATCAATAATTGATTTTTTGGGGTTTTCTGACCTGAGTGATGAAAAATCACTCAAAACCTGAAAAAAGTGGGTCCATGGGTTTAGATGGTGCTCTTAGCTTGAAAATGAGCACCTACATAACTGAAACTGATTATTTGGCCCACTTTTATTACAAAACCAAATTTTCCAATTAAACTATTAAAAAATAGCCTAATTTTTGGAAAAATTAAATTTTAATAAAAAAACACTGAAAAAAATAAAAATTTAAAAAATTGAAAAAACCTAGGGGGACTTAGACATGTTCATATGACTTGACCATGATGCCTAGCATGTTTATACATTGACACATAGACTCTAATAACCTCAAAAGGCCTAAATGCCAAGCCGACCACCCCAACTTTGGAGGTATGGAGTGAAAAAGTCAGAAATTATTAGTCGTTTATTCAACAACCAATAATAACCAAGGGAAAAAAACACCCTGGGCTGATAGGATTGACAAATAAATTCTAAGAGACTGAGTCTTTTACAGACACTATCATGCTAGAACATTTATTACAATTCCCCCATGGGGGTATGAACATGGGATATAATACAACAAGCACTTCCCAGAAGTAAGATTGAAGGTCTTCTGAAGTCCGAACAAGTTATCTTTGTTCGGTTCATCAGGCTTGATTGATAAAAAACCACTAAGTACAAATTAGGTGGTAACACTAATCACCATTTGGACTAATCCTTATCAACAAAGGACCATCTGTTCGTCGTTGGATCAACACCATAATACACAGACACCATTTGATCTTCTTTGACCATCATCAACCATCTTCAACCGTTTCATCAACTTCATGACCTACAAGAAAAATCCATTTCCCATTGCCAATATAACCAACTTCCTCTGCGCAGGAACTCCATCATGTTTGCGATTTCACCATGCAAAAATCCTCATACCTGGACATTCTCTACACTCTTCAATAACATCAATTTTTGCTCACAGTCTGCTTACCACTCTTTAATTATTAACCTCGTGCTTTGTCCTTAAATCAATATATATACAGAGTTCAACGCTGGTCACAGAATCTCTAAATCAATTTGCACAGGCGTCATGCTCAAGCTTGTCACAAACTTAACATAAACTTCGGCATGCCTCCAACACTATCATGCATGAAACATGGACAGGTACTCTGGTTTCTATAGTCTTCTTAAGCCTCAAATGGCTTCTTCAAGGTTTCCATACACATTGTAGCTATACAAATAACTACTACAATTTACTTAAAAATTTCTGAAACACATTATGCACAGCATATAAATAACAATTACACACAGTAAGCAAACTTTATTTCACTAACACAAAGATATTGTACATGTCTTCTGAAAACCCTAGTCGATGGCTTGATATGCTTTCAATGGCCAATTTCTTTCTAAACTCCTCACTATGTTCTCTTTTTTCCCCTACTCGAGACTACCTCTCATCCTTTTTACTAGACAAAGCTTATATGCTCTTACAACTAATCTCCTACAAATCAATAACTACCCGCTAAACTAGGTAACAACTTCTATTTTTAGAAGCCACCTCTATCTCTATCTCATGACTCACATAACCACCAATTAAAAACAAGTAACTTACCTACTCAAGCCATTCCTTTATTTCAGGAATAGATTACATAATTCAATATGACTAACACTTATCTAGTTAGAATCCACTATCCCTATGCTTACTTACTAACTAGACACCTTTACAAATGGTTTCATAAAGTTGCTTTTACAATAAGCCCCAGGGGCCTTAGGCTGATGTCTATACCTAAAGGTCCAATTAGACATTTGCACTTGACCTTGAAAGCCAATGCTCCTGCATCATGAAACCTCTAAACAAGCATCATAATTATCCATAAAGTGTGGCACTCATATTGCATAAATGACTAATATCTTTAATAGCTTATAGTAGTTTGTTTGATAATGTGTATTTTATCTTAAAAAAATACAAAACTCGCTTTTTTTTCTTTTTTTCTTTTTAATTTTATTAATATGTTTTTAGTTAAAAAATGGAAAACACAAGTAAAACAATTAGCCCTTTATTTGTTGTTAATACTTTTATTATGTTGGTAGCTATTTATGTTTCACATCCAAAAGAAGAGTTTTCCTAGATTGCAAGTAAAGTAAGACATGAATAGTAAGACAAGTGCAATATCATGATTTAATTCAGGGCATTGTTTTTTAGTTAATGTTAAAGATTTGTGATTAAATAAGAGTTACTCATGTTGTGATTAAACAACAATTACTTTGGAAGAGGTGTTGAGTGCTTGGGATAGTTCCAATTGATGGTTTGATGTAGTTACAGTGAGAAGGGGGTAATAGTTAGGGAGGATGATACTTATTAACCAGAGCAAATTATTAATGCTTAGAATATGAACATCATGGTATCCTTAGTATTCTTAGTCAATAGCATTTAATTTCCATTATCAAGGTAATATTGATCGATTAATGAAGTTATTGAGATCCAAATGCCAACCAACTCAAGTTCGTTGAGCACAAAAACTGTATTGATGATGATGCAGTTGCAATAGTAACATTTGATGTCCTCTCCGTGAAAATTATGCATGACTATAGCCTATTCGAAACAATTTCTTTAGTTATAGTGGTGCAACTTGATCATACTCATGTAAATGATTCTTCACCTGTGGTCACGCAATGTTGGTTGAAATTTGTAGCCGACATCAGAGACTCTAATAAAATCCTAAGTTGTAAATCGCTGGAAAATTATTTTTCCCATTGACGTGGAGCCATAGAATCAAGAAAGAAGCAGTAGGAGGAGAAGGCAATGACATGAGGCTAGTATGGCATGCATTGGGAATAGTCATGTTCACAAACTTGTGGAAAGGAAGAGATAGAATACGTTGAAAGAACTATGTTCAACACTGACATTGCTACTCCTAGAAGAATATTGCAAAGTGAGGCTTTCTCTAGCACAACTACTCAACTTGTGGTGACGAACAACGATAGGCCACCAAACTAAATAATTTGTTCCCCACCAGTCTGATTAAGCTGCAACACTAGAACGAAATAAGTTGTTCTGAGCAAGCTATAAAATGATGGGGAATTTTCGAAGGAAGGGCATCAAATGTTACTGCTGCAGAACATCATCATCAATACAGGTTTTGGGATCCATAATCTTAATTGATTTGTTGAACGTTTGGCTTTGAATAAATTCATTAGTATCATATTACCTAGATAATGAGGAAGAAATGACTGAGAATACTAAGGCAACCATGGCTCAAATTCTAAGCATGAAGGCATTATTGGTGGTTGATAAGTAACATCTACTCTAATTGTTTCCCCCGCTCATTGTAACTACATTAGACCATTAGTTGTAACTATCTCAAGCACCTAGGAGTAGAACATTTTTTCCTCGAGCAATCTATTAAATTTCCTCGAGTAATCTAATTCAGTAATTTAAGTATTAGATCTCAATGAATAAATACTTGTTATGCAGAAAGAATCAAAGTATCCCCAAAACATCATTACATGTTATGAGCTAGATTTGAACTTAGGTGGTACTCCTAACCACCTATTCTAGATTTAATTTTGTCACATACACACCTCCGACACACACATATATAAACTGTTAAAATAAGGTTTTTTAACTATTTTTTGTAAAATCTTTGCTAAAATATGTGTGTGCCATAATGAAGAAACATATTTAAATAATTGGTTAGTTAAAAAAATTAAGAATTTAAAAAAAATAAAAAATATTTATATAAACATTTAATTAACCAATCAAATCTTTTTATATGGTATGATATTTTCTTTACTTTCTTTAAAAATTAATTTTATTTTACAAATAATATGTTATTCAATGAAGTGATATATTTGTGAATTTGTTTTAATATAATAATAAGTGCAATATTTATTATTCGAAACATATTAAATAACTTATTTTAGTTTATTATTAAATTATAATCAAATCTTTTTATACGGTATGATATTTTCTTTACTTTCTTTAAAAATTAATTTTATTTTACAAATAATATGTTATTCAATGAAGTAATATTTTTGTGAATTTTTTTAATATAATAATAAGTGCAATATTTATTATTATAAAATAATTTATTTTAGTTTATTATTAAATTATATTAGCATATTAATTATTTATTATATTTAGAAAAATAAAATTAAAATAAAATATATTATAAGAAAAATATATTTTATTTATTATTTTAAAAGATACAATAAAATTAATAATATAAATATTAACTAATAAATATTTATTTATTATTTTAAAAGATATAATAAAATTGATAATATAAATATAAATATTAACTAATAAATATTATAGTATATTTTGATTCAAAAAATAAAATATTTGTAAGCATTTAATAAAATAAATTTATGATGGTGTGAGGGTTTTAAGGCATGTCTAATTATTGGAAAAGTTGTTTATGATCCAAGTTCTTTTCTTAAATTTGACAAATATTTTATTATATTTACATTTTTTAACTACTCATATATTAGTAACTTAAAAATCTGCATTTTAATCATTAAGTGTAATTAAATTTGAAAATCTTTAAATTGATGCCCAAATTTGCAAATTTCTTGTATCATATGTGTGTGAGAAGAATGAATCACATAGATAAATTAATGCATAAATATATGCACCCATCTTTGATATTCTTCTAAAATAAAATAGAAACATGGAATAAGTTGAAAGCCACTGTGTATTGTTTTGTGATTGAAATTATTTTTTGATTTGTTGAATTTGTGGCTCATTTCTATGAAGGATACTTTCTCTTATGTCTTTTAGGATTAATGTGGAAGTCATAAATCAATCCAAAGAATTGCTATTGGATTCTTGACATAATGAATGCATCCAACAATTTGTTAGTTCTTTTGTTACAACATGATTTAATTCATTATCAATATCCACTAGCCTGTGCATGCAATTTTCAACATTATAACTACTCTTCAACATTGAGTGACTTGCTCCTAGGTTGTAAATTTTGATTCCTAAATATAGAAAAAATCTTGAACATTGCAAGAAAACAAGTGAATAAAAAAATATAGTAACACTCAATGATATAGATGTCCCCACTAATTCGGGATATGTTGGCTCCCAAAATATTATAGGGCATTGGAAAAGACACAACTTGAATCGATTTTTCCAAACTATAGGCCACAACTTGCCATGCTACCATTATCCATCTCAACCATCAATGTTTAAGTATTAGTGTTATATAACTCTTAGCATGTTAGCTCTATCACTAGTGGGAGATAAATACATATTTAGATTTAATTGCATTAAAATAGGTAGATGTGTTGAGGGCTTGAGGTCATATTCTAATTATAGGTTAGATAGATGAATCCCATAGTTCCAACTTCTACTACAAGATCATCGAGAATGTAACAATTTGGTGAATTTTATGGAATCAAATCTACAATTATCCATCTCAATGATCAATGTCCAAATATTAGTGTTATATAACTTTTAGCAACTTAGTTCTATCACTATGTCATATCTTTATTTGATGTTGACATGTTTTTGGGCCACATGAATACATATTTAGATTGAATTGCTTTAAAAATATGGATTACAATCTACCATTATCTATCTAAAGCATCAATGTTCAGAATTAGTGTTATATAACTCTTAGCAAGTTAGGTGTATTGCTATGTTATATATTTATTTAATGTTACATTTTTGGGCCACTTGAAATTATAAATCATATCTAGGTCAATCCCATAGTTCCAACTTCTACTGCAAAATCATCGACCATCTTACTTGGTGAATACAAATCTCTTAATGTTCCTTTAAAGGTTTACCATGAAGATTAAATTGCAAAGCCGATGGAAGTGACCAAATTGTGGCAAGGAAAAGTTATTAATTTTTTTACTAGAGTAATTGATTTGGCATATGTTGTATTGTTTTTAACGTATATGTAAGTAGTGCTGCCATTGTCAACATATAAAGAAGCATATGTAAAATAGATATCCATCAAAGCATTAAAGTCAAGCTTATCTATAAAGGCATGATGGCAACATATAAAGAAGCATATTTAAAATAGATATCCATCAAAGCATTAAAGTCAAGCTTATCTATAAAGGCATGTCAATTATGAGGATATATGCTTGCAATAATATTAATGCAATATTCTTCGAAACGAGTGTTTGACACGGTGGGAAAAATCAATGTTTATGAAATTTCACGATGGGTTACTACATGCTTTTTGTGGAAGCCCCATTGCACATGAGGTAACAACCTAACTTGAAATTGGAATTTTGCTTTATGAATTCGTGATTAATCAATGTTACATTGATATTTGGGTTGTTGAATGGATGTGTGTTGTATGGGATTTCTATATAAATTTTGTAAAAGTTAGAAAATTTTCAAATTCTTTATGTTAGGGTAGACATACTTATTATTCATGCAAATACAATCACCCCTCAGAGAGGATTCTCAAGACAAAACATAGTGAAGGATATATGAAGAACAAAACTACCATTAGGTGCATTGGATAACCTGCAATAGTGTCATTAATGGAGTTTAATTCATCAATGGTGGAATGAGATAGGGTATATGAAATTAGGAAAATGTTAAGTAAAGACGAATCTTAAATATTTAAGAATGATTCCTTTTTTAAGCTTTTAATGATGTTGTATTCCTTATGATATATAACATATCAAATATTTCTATCAAATACGTAATAACTTCTTATTTTCTTATTTATTGTTTTTAACACTATAATAGTGTGTATCCAAAAAAAAATGTGTCGTTAATCAAAACACATATAATACATAATATTTGATTGATGGGAAAAAATAAGTATCAAGCATCATATGAAGGGTAGTTTAAAGACATTTTTGTCTGTTATGGAACATTTTTCCCCTCAAATACTGGAAAACAAATCATGTCACAAAACAACCAAATAATTCCCTCTTACCATTTAAAAAAGCATAGATATAATTAATAATGAGAGAACACAAATCCACATAGCAACACATTGAAGAAAACCGGAAACTGACCAAGTGAGCTAGTCACCACTCACCACCAGGCCACTTTACAATGGAAAATCTTCGAGCCTTATAAATGATTCTTTACATGTAATACCATGGGACTACTATGGGCCACCAAATACCTTGGAAAAATACCATTAGCCACTAAATACCATGGGTCCAAAAACACATGGTGAGACCAAAACCATTTGAATCATTCATGAGTCAATGTTAACCTTAAAAATGCCCCCTTTAAACTTGACTTGGAGTAAACATCATCCCTCCACCATTTGAATCATTCATGAGTCAAGGTTAACCTTTAAAATGCCCCCTTTAAACTTGACTTGGAGTGAACATCAACCCTCCTCAAAGTTTTACTGATGAATCAACCCTCCTAAAAGTTTTAGGGATGAATCTGACATACACCCCCTATCACCTAGGTCTATTTCCTCACTTTACCAGTGAGTTACTAGGGTTATGCATGCCTTACCAGGTCTTACATCCATATGCCAGTTTGCATGTGCTCCATAATTTTTTTTCATGTGTATTCATAGTGACTACACAATCACCATCCATTGCTTGATTCTTCGGATTTTCGATGTTGGCTTTCTTGCTCAACTACTTGCTCATTTTATGCCATGCTCTTTTTGTACTTGCATCCAACCATGTCATTAACATCCATATAAAAAAGAATCCATCTGCCAAATTACATGGGTCCTCAGCCGTAACCGCCAATTCTCTAGGAATTATCTTCACATGCATGGTTCATCAACAATTGAGATTAAACCATGTCACATTCCTCCCCGAATCGAAGACTCAACCTCTTTGATCTACATCAAGTTAGGCTACAAGTACACCTACCACCCTTGTACCCACCTAATAGTTCATTCCACACCTCATGCAACACCCCTTCTCTGCACATAAGAGGGCTACCATGTGCTTATAGCATCCAATGAAATTACCTTCCATAGAACATGCACCCCATAATTAATTCAAAACCAAGTACAAAATAATGAGCACAACTATATACCAAACCATGGCTCTGTGATATCAATTCTTTCAATTCTCTCTTGACCTAAACCTTCCAATACCTCCCAGGCCACTTTAAAATGGAACCTCCACAAGCCTTATAAATGCATCTTTACATGTAATACCATGGACCACCAAAATACCATTGGGGCCCATAAACACATGTTGAGACCTAAACCATTTGAATCAAAGTTAACCCTAACATTCTTCGTCACATATTTTTGAAGTTTAATTAATTTATTAAACTGTTTTAACTTTTAGTGGCAAGTACATCAAGATATGTGTACTCTTAGATCATCTAAATATGGGTTCCCTAATCCTCTGGTTTCTCTTCTTAATGTGTACTTTGAAGCAAGCATTATCTGTTGTATTTACCAAACCTCATTTTGAAACCAAACATTAGGTACAGAATTTGAGGCACACTTGTATGTTATGGATTTCGGAATTTAGAATGACTTTGCTTAACCCATAACAGTGCCACTCTGAAAGGAAATCGCCCCATGTCTCAGCTGACACTTTTGTGACCACCGGCCACGCTGCAGCGACTTGCTTAACCCATTTCTTTATAAAGCGTTAAAGTGTTTTTTTGTTTTTTTATTAATATTTATATAGATTAAAGAATGTGCCTAAAACACAATCTTTTAATCCCACTTACTAGGATCTCCATATCCAATAGTTCCATCTTACAACTTATAGGCCCTCCACTCCCGAAATTGTTGTTGAGTTGAGCTTTTTAAGTAGAACCCCCTGGTTGCTAATTTGAAAAGCATATAAATAGGTTTTATCATAGGAAGATCAGTTATGAAAAATTATTATACATTGAAATATTATATTAAATTATATGTTGATATTATTGTGTTTTTATACAATTTGAGTGGGTCTTATATATTTCTTTTACAAGATTACAAGTATTTTCCATGTAATAATAATTGATAATAGTTGAGGAGGTTGAATATAAGAAACTGCAATTTTCTTTATTTATATATATAGTAAAAGAAATCTCCAATGGCTCACGCTCCATTTGTTGGAGGAACAGAAAAGGCGAGAATAGGAAATTTGACATAATGGCGGTGAATGCCTTTCCAGCTATAAGTACCTCTTTATAATGGCAGACGTGACCTAATGGCGGTGAATGCCAGGCCAGCTAACAGTAACTCTATATTCTGTAATAGTTAGCGTTCTAGAGTCAAATAATTACCAGATTTCCATGCCATATGTCTGTCATATGTCTGTATACAGAAGCTTAAAGAAATATGGAGAATTATATTACTAGTTGGAAGACTGAATATACAATATATACACTTCTATCATGGAAGGAACCTATATTATATACAGAGGACTGTTCTCTGGGTAACGAAATAAAAAACAAATTTCTAAATCTGAGATCCGTGCTCTGCATAATATTCCAGATCACATGGAGAATAGCTTTAGAAGCGATACAGCCTCGACACATACACATTATAGTATACACTACCAGCTGCAGCTGCTGCGTGCAAAATGCCTATTACCCTTGCTTGTGCAACCCGAAATTCGACCTCGCGACCTTAGACCTAGGCCTGGCAAGCAGCGTAGGCACTCTAATTTGCGTACCAGCATGTGATGGCTTGCATGGCCTGGACCTGGAACTTAAGCGCCACGATGTAGTCCGCGGCCTCTTCCAATAAAACGGGCGTGTCCAGCCGGCGGCTTCCGGGCATAAGCTCCCTGAGGGTTTGAATACGAGAAGCCACAGTTCCTGCTTCTGAGCTGCTAGTCCACGACCTCGATGCCACTCCGAACCGCTGCCAGCCGGATTTCTTGCCGGTCAAGGTCGTTCTGCAGCGCCGCCTGGTTTTCTTGGTAGACGCTAATCTTTGGTAATTAACTCTGGATTTAACCACTGATCGCCGCTGGAAGCGGGATTTGTAGAGCCTGAGAAAGCATTTCCGAAGAATGGCCCGGCTCCACGCAGTTCGCCCCCTCGCCGTCGTGGCCAGTGACAGATCCGCCGCCAGTTTCACGGCCCGACTTCTACCAAAGACGCTGGTCGCAGGTTCGATTCTCACATGGCGCAGCACAGCAACTATCTGTCTTATATATTTCCTTTGAAAAGCGGCCCTCCCTGCCCCTTCGTGGGGCTCACGTCCAGAACACCGTTCCATAGAATCTGAGAATGGGAGAGACGGAGAGAGATACTCAGAAATGTGCTCGGCTTTTCCTGGACTTTAAAGACAGGGAGAAACCTGTGGGTTCCTGCATTGAGGAGGGCAGGCAGGGCCTAAGACCTAGAATCCCGCGTGATCTGATGGCGAGATCGCCATGTAAAATCAAGCACGTTCTGCAAATGTTAATGGCCGGTGAATTGTACGTTCAAAATTTAATGCAATTGTCTTTATCCTTCACTTTCTTTAATATATACTTTTTAGCTATTCTAATAAAATTCTTTACAAAAATATATATATATATATATATATATATATTTACCACATTGTTACACAAATATATATATATACCACATTGTTACACCTTGTTGTTTTACTTATACTCAAGAAAATGCTAGGTTAGGTAAATGCCTAGGTCCCATATTGTGTGGCGAGAAATATATAGCATACGGCACAGTAAATTAATATTGTCGTAGCAGCTTTGTTAATGCTGTTGCAGCAGCTTTGTGGACCATTGGATCTCAAACAGATTGAGATTTAACTGTCCACAAAGCTGCTCCACTAGCATTAATTATTTTGGGGCATGCTGCATATTTTTTGCCATATTATGTTTCTTATGTAAGGGTTTTTCGGCTAGGGTTTGAGAATATACATGGAATGAGCTCATGGCAGTTAGGGCTCTTCCCTAGCTGTCCATCTCTCTTTTCTTTTGTCTTTGAATTTGTCCTTGTTTCTTTAGTAGAGGAGGCTTGCGCTTTCCTCGGAGTACATTATTGGGGGTGATTTGTGCCCCCTGCATTGGTGGTACAGACTATTTCGGGTTTTCTTTGTTCATTTTTCTGTTACTTTGCTCTCTTGAGCAGTGTTTGTGTTTTTTGCACCTTTTGTAAGGTGTTATTTGTTAAAAATTTTGGCTTCTAGTAGTAAGTTATGGTGCTCTGCACTTGCTGTAAGGATGTATGGTCGATATGTGGCTTTTTTCCTTGACGGAAAGCTTGAAAAGCCTGATTATGGATACTCAACACTGTTTATGTGTTTTCACTTGATATGATACCTAATATCTTAAAATATATATAATTACCTTTAATTCTAATGAATATCAAAAAACTAAAAAAATAAGTCTCCTAATAGATTTTATGTATATATTTTTTCACATCAATATTACACCTTGTTATTCTACTACTTGATAATCAAGTAACTCTTTAGGTTCCTGAACGAGGTTCCTGAACGGACGCCGAGACATATCAGAGCTTAACAGCCACAAAGTACCATTGCACCACATCGTCCGGCCCTATTTCCGATATATATATATATTTAGGGGTGAAATTTAAGAGTTATTTATTTTAGATTTAATATATATAATTTTTGAAGATAATAATAAATTATCTATTAACCCGAGAAAAGATATCTTGAGTCTTTTTTCGGACGTCGTGATTTTTTAAACAGCACACGAATTATTTATGACAATTATTTACGACAAGACACTGAAACCCTGGACCAACTAAAGTGTCTTTCGTGGAAAAGATATAGGGTCCAATCGAATCTAAAAATGGCCTATGCAAAGAGGTGCCCTACAATCTAAAAATGGCCTATGCACATAGGGGCTCAGTTAGAGTTCCCTACAAAGTCACCTCGTAGTAAAAACGCAAACAAAAGAACACGATTGGTGCAAAATGAAAGAATATAAAGTAAACTTCATGTCATTGATTCATATTCAATTAATTGTATTCTTATGTGGATATGTGAAATCTGAAAAAGATTGCATTGGGGTCAACATTGAGTCAAGGTTGCAAATCACTAGTAAGACAAGTAGAGGGTGTGTTGGGTTTTTAATGGAAAAACATACTTATGATGCAAAAAAATATATAGTTATTTCGTTATGAGTCTATGTCTTTTTTCCATAATAGAAAAAAAAAATTATATATATTAGGTTAATGATATGATATGTTTGTTGATGGATTAGTATACTAGTAGATGTGTACATTTTTTTTACAGAAAATCGTTGCTATTGCAGTATTTGTGCGTTGTTCTAGTGACGAACATGAATCTTTTTTTATGTGGTAAAACTTATGTCGCTTTAGCAACACTTTTTACAGTTCGTCTCTATAGCGACACAAAAGACATGAAACATGGGTTGTTTAAAAAATCAAACTGTGTCGTTGTAGGGACGAGGTGTCGTCGTTGTAGCAAACATAATTCAACCTTAAACCTCTGTTGTAGCGACGAGGTGTCGTCACTATAGCGATGCCCATTTGTTCAACTCACCGACGGGCTTGTTATACTAGAGACACAAATTTCCTCGCTAGTATAGCAAGCCTGTCAGAGAGTTGCACAAACAGGCATCACTATAGCGATGGTACCTCGTCGCTACAGTGATGACGCTCTTAATTTAAAAAAAAATGATGTTGAAAGAATGTCCACCAGGAATGTCTCCCAGGGTTTTTTTTTTGGGTTGGAACTTGTGTCCACCATAGGGAGTGTTCATTTCTTGAGTTTTTTGTTCTAAATTGTTTGGCATTCCACTTCTAAAATGGTTTATGCCATCTGTCATTCTTTCCAGATTCTATGAAAAACAAATTACTCTTGATTCTCTATCTGGGCAGGTGTTCCTAGAAGTTCATGGATCATGATGCCCATTCACCCTAGCTTGCCATGTGATGATCCATCAAGATTGTTGCTCTTGAATTAGATTCTCCAATTTTTATCTCTTTCAATGACTTTGATCATCCACTCTGCATAAAAGGTTGCACCTTGTAACTTGACATGGATGATCTTGAGGCCTTGCATTTGCTTGGTGTGCAACAAATGTTTCATTTGACTTGATGGAAGTCTTTATTGCTTTTGTTATTAGCCAATTAGAAGGATTTAAGCAGATGTCTCAACTTTTAATATACTTGATTTAATGGAAGCTGACAGGATGAATAATATGTGGTGCCATAATGATTCAATTTGCAATCATCTTCTACATGCTATTGATAGTGTTTAGTGTATTACTGTATTGTCATAAAACAATTGGGATGATCATAAAGATAAACAAGTTGCTAAGGAATGTAAAAACTTGTTCAGGCTCATTCCATGTTCAATAAGAAGACATGAAGCTATCAAGGTAATTCTATTGATTACAAGCATCGGACCGACTTATATATAATCGATCCCGGTGCCTTTTTATAAAACTTGATAAAGTTCATGGCTTCGTTAAGAGTCTTCTTTATTCAGTTTTGAGAGGGAAAATGCTTCTCAAATGGATTTTTTATAAGTAAATAGTATTAATTTTCCCTTCTAACTTTTTGGCAATTAGATAAGCCCAAACTATCATTTGAGAGAAAGCTAAAGAGCTGGGGTTAGATGGTAGCCTTGTTAGATTTATCTAAACAGATCTAAGCCTTTGGGATGACATCCATTGATAGCGATGCAGGTTGCTATGTAAGGTAATATAAGTGCTATTGTGAAATAATTATCAAATCCTAATGCAGCTAGCAATGCCAAGCAACTCTACGGTGAGAAAATCACACAAGAATGTGTAGAGTATGCAAACCAAAATATATTGAAAGAGATACTAATTATCCAATTTGGTGGATATCTATAAATAAAGGGGAGATAGTGTCCTGTACCAAAATCCTGTACAATGTTTTTATTACCTAATTCTAAATGTAACTAATGGAATTAATAACATGTGACCTATATCTAATTCAAGTTACTTTACTTCTAACCCTCATTGGAATCTTTTTCAATGATTGGTTTTGGTAAGCAAATTTTGGCCTCTTTCTCCATTGCACCACGTTAATTGTCCATAATGTTGTAAAGATTGTATATTCCATTAACGGAAACAGTGCATTTGTGGTCTCAATGGGAAGGCAAGATCTTGTTTATCTTCAGATTTAAATGATTTCTGTCAAAGTTTTGTAAAAGATGTTGAGTAGAGTAATAGCTTGCAATCTAGAGATGAGCTCAGGACTATTGTGATTTTTTCTTAGTTGATGATGCTTTCCATTGACTGATTTTTATTGTCTTCTCGATATAATTTAACACCCATGGGTCATAAGTTTTCATGTAGCCTTGTAAAATTGGCACAAGAATCCCTCTTGGGCTGGAGACTTGTTATCTACCATGTCCTAATGGTCTTATAAAAGCATCTAGCATGAGAGGTTGATAACACTGTTTGGAGTCTAGACCGGCATATTGCATGCTCATTCTAGAGAACATCTTGACATTTTTGTGTTGTGTCCTTATGCTATTTGTTCATCTCTTGAGAATTCAAATATTACTTGGGGATTTTTGATTCTCTGCTACAAAATACGCTTGTTAATGTTTTTTTTTTAAATGATGTTGAAAGAATGAGTTGACGTTATTGAGGGTTGCTAGTTTAATACTAAAAAATCAAATGTTCTACAAGGATTACAAGAACAAGATGTTAAGCACTAATCATGTTATGTTTTGTATGTTGCACAAATGCCAATGGATAGTAAGAATGCTCAAGAAGCAAGAAATTTTTCCATTCAAACAACAAAGCAAAGAAGGACAAGACCTAAATGTGAAGGAAGAAGAGATTCCACAATCTAGAATGAGGGAGGAAGGTCAAGGCCAAAAAGAGGTGAACAATTTGATTAGTGAGTTTCTTAGAATTTTTTGTCCATTCATTTCACTATTGGTTCAAATTGAACAATTTGTTCAATGAGTTTCTTAGAATTTGTTGTCCATTGATATCATTATTGGTTGAAGCTCAATTGGATACTAGGTTGATGAACAAGAAAATAAGAACGAGTGGAAGAAAGCACGCATGGACCCTATAGTGACATCAAATTGGTCTATGGTAAATCCAATGCAATTTGGATAGTATATAAATTGGCATAAATTAGCCACAAGAACCATAATCTGCAAGTGTGGATCAACCATAAGAGGTGCAATTTGTAGGTGTCAACCAAAGTCATTACAAGGTATGGTAGGCCCATCATTCCATAGGCTTGGCTTATAATAACTTATAGATATTGCTAACTAGGTATGTAAGAGTGCAACATTTTGAAGTTGACATTAGCCTCTACATATATGTTAAAAGAGGGTTGAAATGTTCAAGCAATATTGATCTCATCCTATTGATGAGTTGGTGACTCAGTTGTCAAACATGTAGTTTGTGACACTACAACAAAATACCCTTTTGGCAGCGGTTTTGGCTTGCGATAGTTTTGCAAACTCCCCCCCCCCAAAAAAAATGATTTTTTAGGTCTTTGGGGGTGATTCTAAAAACCCCCTCAAAAGTCTCGAAAATTCGACTTTTAGGGGCAGTTTTTAAACAACCCCCCCCCCAAAAAAAATTGCAATTCTCTGGACTTTTGGGGGTGGTTTTTTAACAACCACCCCCCCAAAAGTCCAATTATCAATATTTTTGGGGGCGGTTTCTTAACCCCCCCCCCAAAAAAAAGTCCAATTCTCAATACATTTGGAGGCGGTTGTTAACCCCTCGCCCCCCTAAAAGTATAATTATAA
>LPNX011040564.1:692-14076 GCA_001517045.1 Pseudotsuga menziesii | reverse complement strand
CCCCTACAAAAAAAAAAAAGAGTCCCGAGAATTAGACTTTTCGAGATGTTGTTTGACTTCAAAGCCATATGTACAAAATTGCCAGAGTTCTCTTATGCTAAAAACGTGGAGCTCAGCGTAATGGAAAAGGAGATGACCAATCTATATTTTCCAACTACTGATCAATGGAAGTAGTTCATAAATATGGGAAAAGTAAATACAGGTTGCACTAATAAGAGTCCCTTGCTATTACCTCAGGGTCCAAAGGAGGAATCTTGGATATAATTTGAAATTTCATGGATTAGGGATGAGGACTGATGTACCACATTTGGAGTTATAAACTTACATTTCATCAATAAAATTTTATGCTGTTAGGTGTAATCTATATGGTGAATTCTACTGTTTAATACATATGAATTATGTATTTGTTGCATTCAATTATGTCTGGTATATTATTATTCTGTTATAAATGGTTTTTCTTTTCAAATAATTTTTTCATTTTATATGAAATTTTGTAAGTTTGAAACGATAATATACATTTCCTAGCATGTGGGTTATTGTGAAGATGCTTCTATACTGTCTTCAAACTATCCGAAAACCCTCTTATTATAGCCTTCTAGATATGGTTGGATGCACCATACAACACTCTAGAGATCCACAATCTCATAATATTTTGATCTTCATCCTATGAGCTATGGTGGGCATTTCCCTAAGGCCAGTTATGCATATTTTACCAATAATTCATACTTGGACAATTTTTTATCTTCTCCTAGGCTTGGTCTAATTTCCCTAAACCACATTTTTAGCAGGTCCATAAATTCTTTTCCAGGGTCTCTTTGGACAAAATAAGACCATGGTTGAGTAGACAAAACAACAACCTACAATATCCCCATGTGGTGCATGCATGTTCTTCAACACACAATTTGTGGCGGGCATCCTCTTAAGGCTACTTGGACCAATATTCCCATACTTGGTCAATTTCTCAATTTTCACTAATTTGTCGTATTTCTCTAGAACAATGTCATAATGCAACAATGATTTCAACTTCATGCCACATCATCATCTATGCCATGCCATGCCATGCAGGCATCATCCTTAGTCCGGGAATCAACCTTAATGCAGGCATCACTTAGCCCCTTTACAACACTTGGCCATTTTTTCTTTGTCTTTAGTATGCAAAATCATCATTTTTCTTCTATTTTGGCAGGTTGATATTTTCCTTATCTGATCACCATAAGAAAAAAAAGCATGGATAGATATCCATTTCAACAATGAATAGGACCATATCATCTGATGAATATTATCATTAAAGAGACACCCCCTTGTGGGCATTTCCAAATGGCCTCTCAAACTCTTTTTCTAACGCTTAACCAGTTCTCCTCAAACCCTAGGTCACTAAGGTGATTTCATTTTTCCTTCAAATTTGGAAAATGAGATACCCAATGGGTAGAGACCAACAAGGTGAATCCAACAAGACCACTTTAATCTTCTGGAGCTTCTTTCCCTCTCCTCGGTGGACATTTTTTTGGAGTAGTGCAAATATGGTTGAGAAGAACTTTTGGCATACTGATATCTTCTTACTGAAAGGCATTTTGGTCACACTAATGATATGGTTGGATGCACCATACAACACTCTAGAGATCCACACTCTCATAATATTTTTATCATCATCCTATGAGTTGTGTTAGGCATTTCCATAAGTCCAGTTAGACATATTTTACTAATAATTCCATACTTGGACAATTTATTATCTTCTCCTAGGCTTGGTCTAATTTTCCTAAACCACATTTTTGGCAGGTCCATAAATTCTTCTTCAAGGTCTCTTTGGACAAACCGAGACCATGGTTGAGTAGACAAAAAACCAGCCTACAATATCCCCATGTGGTGCAGGCATCCTCTTAAGGCTACTTGGGCCAATTTTCCCATACTTAAAACCAATTTCCCGATTTTCACTAATTTGTCGTATTTCCCCAGAATGATGTCATAATACAACAATGATTTCAAATTCATGTGACATCATCATCTAAGCCATGCCATTCCATACCGACATCATCCTTAATGTGGGAATCAACCTTAATGTAGGCATCACTTAACCCCTTTACAACACTTAGCCATTTTTCCTTTGTCTTTAGTATGCAAAATAAAAAATTTCTTCTAATTTGGCATTTTGATATTTTCCTTATCTGATCACCATAAGAAAAACCAAGAGCATGGCTAGATAGCCATTTCAACAATGAACATGACCATATCATCTGATGAATTTTATCATCAAAGGAACACTCCCTTGCGGAAATTTTCAAATGGTCTGTCAAACTCTTTCGCTAACACTTAACCAGTTCTCTAATTGTCATTTATGAAGAGCAATAAAATTTCTAAAATGTAATTTTGAAGGGTCATAAAATTTCTAAACTGTCATTATATTACAAAGGTTTTTTTATATATTACTATAAGTATTAATATATTTATCTTATATAGAACTATACTTTCTAAATTTCAATTTAGAAACCACACGTTCACTAAAAAATAGAAACATCTATTAAATTAGAATTATCTTGTTTCTTTTCTATTTGCAAGTTGCATTGTTTTTTCACAAAAACATAGAAACTTATAGAACTCAATGATTTTTCCATTATTTTTTTATTTTTTCATTAATGCAATGAGCATCTACACTCTACAAACAGAGTTTGATGCAACGGGTAGAATGAAAACCAAATTCCAACACTGTTTCCACCTTTCAATTATTCGAAGGGCCAATACAGTACACATATCCAGATTTTTCCTGACCCCATGGCTTCCTTCCTAACAGCTGAAGTCAATTACCAATCATGTTGCTTCTTATGAAACATTGATAAATAAGGGTCATTGTTATCATTAGAGTATGTATTGACTCCATTATCTATGTTCATTAGTTTTTGTCTAGTATGGCCGCAGATGTGCATAAATTTGAGTTCACTGATAGTATGACTGAAATGGGTAGAATTGGAGACAACCTCATCCAAGTTCGATGGCTTTAACTGATAGTTCCATTCCATCTTATCATTTTTATGTTCATTTGGAAGTCCTTTCCCATCACTCAGTGAAGTCTTTCTTGCACTGAGTCAACACCCTGTCCCTCTTCAACAACCCAAGAATTCCCTCTCGGTGGCATAACAAGATTGACTTCTTCAATTCCAACTACTAATTTCTCCATACCAGATGGGTATTGCATGTTGTTTTCCACTGAGCCATTTTTGTCTTAGCATTTCTCTCTTCCTTTTCATTTTCTTATTTCATTGGAATTTCCCTTTTGTTTTTGTGAGACCTCTCACGCAATGTGTATCACTATTATAATTATTCTCTGCTCGCATCTCCCATCTAGATAACTGGAATGCAACTTCCTCTTCCACTCCTTTTCTACCCATTGTTGTTGAAACATGTCCACTTCAGCCCTATTTCCCCCCCTGTGTTGCACTGCCGTGTTAGCCTTGTTCCACAGCAGTTGGTATCTTCGTTTGAATCTAGGAAAGTACAAAAAAGGATGGGTTGGCTCAAGGGTGAATCAACATTTCAGTTTCACTCTAATGAAATCCACTTGTAACATGGTCAATCCAACCCTTGAGGTCTATTAATAGAATGTAATAGGTAGTAGGGACAATTATTATTGAAGGAGTTGTTTGATGTTACTGATTCAACTGTAAACTAGTCCTCTGCCTTGTAATTAAAGCATAATATAATAAAAATTCTCTTGGGCCCCTTTTAAAACTTTCTTGAGTATCGATCTGGTTATATTTTTGTATTATCTCTATTTTTTCCCTAGGAATGCATTATATCTGTTATGTTCTCGTTTATTTATTTCTGTAAGGAAGGATGATGATTTATATTATAATAAAAACGATACAGAGGATACAAACTTGCAGAGCCATGACATTGGTTTCCAAACATCTATCCAATTCAACCTCTTTTCTAAGTTATCCTTGTCATGCCAAAATTCTATAAATACAAGATTTACTAGAGAAACTATCACTAGTAGAAAATGAGAAATTAATGACTAAAAAAATGACTAAAATCAGGCTATAAATGACTATTTTTGAGTCGGTGACTAATAGTAGCAAATTACTACTATCTTATAGCTAGTCATATTTCACTAGTCATTAATAGCTTGACTTAGTAGTCACTGATTTAGTCACTGATTTGGTCATTGATAGACAATAATTTAGTCATTGATAGACAATGCTTTAGTCATTGATAGTCAATGATTTAGTCATTGTTTTAGTCATTGATAGTTAATGATTTAGTCATTGAGTTAGTCGCTGATTTAGTCATTGATTTAGTCGCTGAGTTAATCATTGATTTAGTCACTGATTTAGTCATTGATTGCAACCATTAATGACCAAATATACGACTAAATAAACTACTAGATGTTAACATATTAATGATTAAGCTAAATACGACTAAGATACGAGAAATTAGCTACTAATAGTCGTATACATGTGAATTTAGTCGTTTTTGTAGTCACAAATTTATGATAGGGCACGGAGGAATCGAACCACCAACCTCCTGCCTATAATTAGGCAGGCGCTCTACCATTGAGCTAGCACCCTTTAAGAAGTTGTTATTGCTTGACAATGATGATATTCAAACAAATTTATGATAGATATCAATCTACAAACTACATAATTATTACTATTACAACTTACCAGTAACTAGTATTTATAAAAGTAGTCATTTACGCAGTGGAGAATTGTAAATAAGAAGGAGCTGCGTTGGATGATTTCGCAAAACTCGACGTTTTGATCCCTACTATGGGAAGGGTAAGGAAGCTGTTGTGTTTCCATTACACCAATCACAGCAGACACGCCTCGCTCCAAAGAAAACTGCACTTGGGCTTTGAATCCCTTGGTGCAAATGACATGGTCAAAACATTTCTCTTCAAAAGTTATGCACCCCAACTTGCCACCTAAGGATGCCATAAGGATTTCAGATAAGGGCATATCCTCAAACTCCATAAATCATTGCAAAAACAAAATACAGGACTTATCACCAAACTTTTCCACCCATGCATATATATAGTTGTCATTAATAATCTTAACCAGCTCAGGGAGGTATTTCACAATTAATATTCACCATTAGCCTTTGTAAACTTGCTAGAGAAACCAAGTTTGTTCACCTGCTATCTTGTTTCTCAAAGTCCATTTGTTTTAGCTCGAAACTTGAGGTAGACTTGATTTATGTTCCTAACTCACCTATTGACATAATTATGCATGTACATTGTTGTGAATTGTGGTCATCCAACTATAGCTTATATTTCTATAACAAAAATTAAATCCTTCCAAAAATTAAAAGAGAAATGAAGGGTAACCATACCAGTCATGATAAATTCCAATAAGGCCTCTTTCATATATCACACCAAGTGTATTCTTTTTTGCAATGGTTGAGTGGATACATGAAGATCACCTGTGTGAAACATGCATGGACATCATTTGAGAACGCACTGATTCTTGTGTGGGCATTGCAGAACAAAGACCATGTAACCCATTGAGATAAACACAGTTACAGACAGTTCAAGAGAGATGCCTAGGTTGAGTTTGTTGAGAACGCACTGATTCTTGTGTGGGCATTGCAGAACAAAGACCATGTAACCCATTGAGATAAACACAGTTACAGACAGTTANACAGTTACAGACAGTTCAAGATAGATGCCTAGGTTGAGTTTGTGCAGAACAACAAAACCTTGAATACAAAAACACCCTGTGAATCAAGTTTCTGAGAGTCTTCCAATCATTGGTGAACAACGCTGCACCATAAGAAGTCTGGACACCATTGTGGGTGTTCAATTCCGAACCCAACCTGTGAAGTTAAAAACAAGAAATATATCCTCAGAATCTAAAAATAGAAAGTGATCAATCTGCTGATTAGTGTAGAGACCCTAAGGAGACACGATCACATAAAATTTATTGAAGAACATTTCAAATCAACCATCTTGGCTATAATGTAAAGACATGAGCCCAATCCTCATGATGAAATTTTCCACGGAGCTTTCACATAAAATGAAGTATTGAGTAATATGGAAAATGACAATCAAAGAAGAATGTTGCATAAAATTTAAGAAGCTAACATGAAAACAACAGTGGAAGTCAGACAAGTATCATTTGGCAATGACATGGAGAAAATAAAGGCAAAAACAAAGGTTGATGCCACCAGAAGAGAAGATTTAGAGAAAAATGTTTTTGAATCCAAATATTAGTTGAAGCAACAACAAATGCAAGCTATAGAGGAGGCCAAAATAAGGGCCAAGGAGGAACCGTGTTCCAGACTGCATATCTGGTCTTTGTGCTCCCGATTTGTATCATCATCTCTGTTTGGCAGTTCCATTGACCTACTTCAGTGGTCATATGTTGGGCATTAATAAAATTATCTTATCTTATCATATCTACCTAAAATGTTTGTATGTGAAGCTTAGCGTACAACAGATGCAAGATATCCTACAACAAGACATCTGAGACCTACTCAAAGGACCTAAGAATATTAGCCCAACATGAACGAACAGTGATTACTATGTGCTACTTCTTTACCACCAAAAATGCAAAATAAGTGCAGTCTGAACCAATCAAGAATTGATTAAGCAATTAACCAGAAAATCTGTTGAATGTGAAGAAAACAGCAAATAGCCTGACAGGAATGAACTGGAAACAAATTAGAATCCATCTAATCTCTAAGGATGATGAGATGAATGTTTGAACCACTAACGGCTACAAATTCTAAGCACTATGCGTGAACAAGCAATCAAGAAATCACAATTGGAAAATCAAGCAATACCAACAGAAGGCAAAATAAATTGGCATGCATCAAAATGCAGGGGCAGCTGTTCTCCTGCCCTAAATTGCAGGACCAAAAGGATAAATCATGATAAATCTATGAAATTTTTTTTTCTATGACTGTTTAAACCAAACCTGACAAGCTAGTACTTTAACACTGACCTTCAACCCTTCTGGAGAAAGGCAAGCCAACCCCCCAGCTTGTGCAATATTAGATGCCCCATTAAAACAAGTGCACATGATTCGGTTGAAATCATTTGCAACAAGAGATCCATCGAAGAATCAAAGCTCATCAGGGACAACTGTCCACCCAAGCCGAACACCTGTAAAGCCAGCATATTTTGAAAATGATGCAGTCTCAATTGCAACCTGTAACACAATGTACAATGCCATCAACCAATTGAATTTCTTCTTTAAAGGTAAAAGATAAAGAAATAGTAGCATGGTGTTATATGATTCAACTTCATAATCCACAAATGATTGCATCAAACATCACAAGAATTGGTTCTAGCAGACTGATGTTTCCAGACAACGACATCAGCATATCATTAGAACAGCAAAGCATCCTTAATATCTAAATGCAATACAGAGTTTCAGAAGCTACAAGGAAAGTTTGTTGCATGGAGTAGATCATTTTAACATAATAGCAATGGTTGACTTTAATGAATGAAAGTTGGCTAAGTCACCTGGTTTGTCTTCCTGCTCAAATTTGGTGACTAACAAAATTCATAAAGAAATCAACATTACAAAAAAATTGATAAATTTGCTATTAAGTTAAGCAAATATTTCACTGAATTCTTTGCTATAACTTCATATATTCAATTAAAAAACAAATGCAAATGTTTTTCATAAATTCAGCTTTGATCCAAAAATATGTCAAAATAAGTTAAAGGGTCAACTGCCAAGAATAAAAACATGCACAAACATCATATATTGTTAAAAAAATGCCTGGCCACTTTGATTAGCTATTAAAATCAGCAGCGCTGAAATTCAGCAAATTTCAATTTTTTGGAAGAAGATCACTGAATGTGATGACCAAGTTATAACTTAATTACACATCAACAAAACAGGTATAAGGTGGCATATCGATACTAGCACCAAACAAGGGATGCTGTCCAAGAGGAATTAGTGCAACACTTAGATCAGAATAAAAGGATTGCAACTTCTCTGTTAAGCTCATTAACTCTCTTCTTTTGTATATTTCCAATACTTTCCTTCAATTAAGGACGTTGTGCTTGATAGCATGCTCCTTTTAGTTCAGAATTTTAAAATCTGCTTAAGAACATAGCATCTTTGTTTCTCTTTCTAGTGGCAGTAGTATTTAACTTTTGGATCAAGTCAAATTGAGAATAAACACTCACTTGTCTATCTAAGTAAAAATGAAATGAGGAGTTTTATGCACTGAAAAAACTATGACAACGCATTCAGAAACTTCATTATTACAAACCAGATAAAGCCATTAGTAGGCATCACATGGACAGCCCATTTGTCAAGGGAAACATTCAATAAAGTACAAAACTAAACACATGGGTCCTTTTTGAATGAAACACACAAAAGAGAAGGTTTTGGTCCAAGGCCTTCTGTTGATATATAATTGATAGATAGTTTTGGAACCCAGCAACTGAGTATTGTATTCATTGTAGAATGCAAACCAAAATCTCTCACAGTCCCCTCCAGACTTGAATATTGTATTACTTCCAACCTGCAAGTTAAAATGTATACATGGTCTAATAGACCACTTCCGTGTCTGTAATTAGCTAATCAAATCATCACAGGCTCGTAATTAGCTCCTATAATGTCCTATTTGGTGTTACCCCTAAATCCTTTGCTAGATTAGAACAGGAGAACCCATTGTCATGGAAAATTAACTCTGAATGGAAAATTGATTATCCTCAATAAGTCATTTATTCTGTTGGCATAGCCAGAGTAGAAATCACCATCTGGATTAGCATGCTTACAAAATTTTAGACTGCTTGTGAAAATAACCCATAATTATTCTTTATGTTTCCTGTTTGAGCCGTGGAATCAGAAGAAACATGCTGAAAATCTTCTTATCAAAGGTTCACTCTTAACAATTGGTTGATTTTCTTGCAAATAACAATCTGGCCATCCTTTTACCTTGTTAAAACTATCCAGGTTCTTCACCTTTAGATCCTGCAATTCATGATTGCCCAGTTATCCTATTTTGGTAATGCCTTGAACAGTTGTTGGTCAGATTTTTAGGGATTTTATGGACAAGCTAGAAAGGGAGATTTGGCTCTGCTTTAAAGTATTTTTTATCGTTTTATGACTATAAATCTATTCAGAACATTTTATTCTATTTTATAGATCTGTTGAAGACATGCTTTTCGTATTTTACTATTTTTACAGGACTTGAACATGGCCTATCAAGCTTTTGCCCAATTGTACAGCAAGTTATTTGGCTTACCTCATATGTTTGCTTTAGTCAAATTGCTTGGATCAAGATCAATACCTTGGCTTGTTCGGGCTCTTCTCGATTTGCTTACACACAAGGTAATTTTCTATATCCTGTGAAAAATTTAAGAATATGTTTTGGGAAGTATAGTAATGGAAACATAGAAAAAAAGGACATAGATATGAAGGACTAAATGTTTGAAGTACTTAAATGCTGGCTAGTCTTTCCACTCTTGATTTTGGTGGCTTCTCCTGGTACAGGGTGCTGCTTCTTATATATTTTCTGTTTCTGCTAAATTGTCTAGGGTTTACCTTCCGGCTACACCCCTTTATTAAGTTTAAACAAATTTGAGCTTTCTTTTATTCTGAGATGCTCTAGGCACTTTGTCACTGCTTTTAACACCTGAGGCCCTGATGTGCTAATTTGGTTACTCATGGACAGTAATATATAATTTCTTTCTTCTTTCTGTTTTTCTGACATGCCGTTACAAAATAAATAACTAGCTCATTTTGCTATCCTGACGTTATTAGACGCGTTACTTCTTGATGTCTCATACACAGGTATATGTCAGTGGATAAAAGCATCAAATGCACATGTAGAAGGTACAGATACAGATGTCATTTGCAAGTGTAGATAATAACACAGCGGAAGAAATGAACTGAGTGGATGTGAAATAAAATATGAAAATCTTTTAAACACTTTTGTTTCATCTCTGAGGTGAAATAGCTAGTGGTCACTTGTAAGTTGAATCTAAGAATAAGGGCCAAGGAGGAATCTAAGGAGGATTCAATTACAGAGCTCTGTTTACTCTTTTTTGCATGATTCTTCAATGTCAAAACTAAATATCCATTCAGTTGAGATGCTATGACCCATTTTGCTCCAAACCAAGCCATGATTACTACATATCAGTACTATGTACATCCATCAATTACAGTTACCTAGGATATGTATGAACAGAATTAGTCAAGCACTGTAGCTAGGTTTTTCACCCTAGCTTGTGCTAATGAGCACCTACTAAGGAATCTGGATTCCTTAGTAGCAGTTCGATTGAAGTAAGTAAAAACAAATTAACCCAAAACAGTAAAAGTAAATAACAGAAAATAAAAATGACAAGAAGATGTATAAAAAGTTTTTGTATTTGTATTACCTCTGATGAAGAGGTTGGTGGAGTCCGTTGCGCTGGTCCGATGTCGGTGGCTCCGAGCTCCGAGCTGCTCCTTCTCCTTCTCCGATGGTGGAAAATAGGCCAAATATGGGTTCTCAGCAGTGAAAATAGCTTGATGGTAAGCTAGGGTTTCACGAGACGTTTTGGCAGAGTAAGGGTGCTATGACTGTGGATTTGAAATGAGGGGTCTCCATCACTTATTTATAGTTTTTTAGTGGTGGAGTGCTTGCCCATGGTTTTGGGAAACCATGTGGTTTAGGGCAGCTTGTTTAAGGTTTTTGCTGTTTTTGGGGTTTTCCTCCTTTTTCCTCATTATTTTTATTCCTTTTCTTCCCTTTTGGGGATTTTTCCTATTTTTAGAGGAATTTTGGCTATTTTTGGAGGAAAAAAGGGGGTTTTTGGCCTTTTGGAGGCTTTTTAGACCGTTTGGAGGCTTTTTAGACCGTTTGGAGGCTTTTTAGATGGTTTTGTGGCCTTTTAGAGGCATTTTAGGCCTTTTGGAGGCTTTTTAGTGGGATTTTCAGGGAAATATGGTAGGCAAATGGACAAATGAGCCATGTAGTGAGGTAGATGAGGTAGTTAACCATTTTTGGGTGTTAACAAGCACATGCAAAAATATTATAAATGGACAAATAGAAGAAAACAATGTAGTTTAGACCTTCCTTAATTTCTATACTCAGATTTATAATACGATCACACTTTGTCTCTTAGGAGACAAGTCACTAACGAAACAATAGACATACCTGAGAGAGAGAGAGAGATAGGTAGTTGTAGGGCAGAGTGAGACAAATACCGACCACAAGGTCATGGATCAATACTGTCAACCTCAAAACATATATAAAAAACAAAAAAAAATCTATTTGCATTTGCAGCAGCTGTCAACCCAACAGCTCTCCACCCACAAAACTCAAAATCCCTAATCGAGGTTCTACGCCCAGCTTGATGATATTCAAACTAGATTCAGTTAATTTTTTTAAGCCTTTCCGGCCACAAACAACTGCACCTAACTGACTACACATTACACTCTAGTTTAAAGTAAAAGCATTGTGAAAAATGCCATGTCAGTGGAAAAACGAATAGTTTTGGATTTGTCACTAGATGAAACCGCTGAGAGAGATTTAAGAAGTTGACTTGCCCAGAAAACTCAGAAACCAACCCATAAACCCTCATGAAAAATTAAGTGAACACCTTATGGGAAAAAATGTGCATGATTCCTCAATGTCAAAACTAAATATCCATTCAGTTGATGCTATGACCCATTTAGGGCAGAGTGAGACAAATACTGTCCAGAAGGTCACGGATCAATACTGTCAACCTCAAAAAATATATAAAAAAACAAAAAAATCTATTTGCGTTTGTAGTAGCTGTCAACCCAACTCTCGACCCAAAAACTCTCCACCCACAAAACTCAAAATCTCAAAGAAAGACAGAAAAAGCATCACCACAGCGAGAACAGAATGAGCCCAGACAGCTTATCCAGGAGGCCTCTTGGGTGGAACAAACACACCCCATAATCGAAAAGGGAAAAACATGAGTATGCCACAAATACTGAAAAAAACTCTCAAAAGAGCTGTATCAAGCCTTCCTCAATAATTTCTCCTTCCAAAAGTTCTGAGAAGGAGAGAAGACCAGCCTTCATATCAAGTGCTTCCTTGGGTAAGCGGTCTGCACTCATATTGTGCTCCCTGTAGACATGCCTAAAGCCAAGGGATAAGAAATCCTGTTTGATAGACAATACCCACAAGACCCACACACAATACCCACAAGAAAATACCCACAAGACCGACGTGTACAATCAAGGTGGGGAAACAACCATTTTACCCACAAGACGAAGGGTAAAAATTTTATCTTCTCTCTCAAGGTATAGTCCATATGTGTTCTGTACAATAATTCTAATTTTTATCATCATCGTATAAGGAAGGTCATTTCTTTCAACTTAACACTCCCAGAGGTCCCTGTGTTAAAGTTGAAGATTCCAAGGACAATCAATAACAGCAGTAGTAATAAATTAATGAACAAGTTAAAATAGCATACGTAAAGGAAAAAACAACGTGGTAACATATATAACATAATTTTCATTTCTTTCAACTTAACACTCCGAAAGGTCCCTGTGTTAAAGTTGAAGCATCCAAGGACAATCAATAACAGCAGTAGTAATAAATTAACGAACAAGTTAAACTAGCATACGTAAAGGAGAAAAGAACGTGGTAACATATATAGCATAATTTTCATTTCTTTCAACTTAACACTCCCAAAGGTCCCTGTGCTAATGTTGAAGCATCCAAGGATAGTAAATAACAGCAATAGTAATACCAGAAACACATAAGAACAACGCTGCACCATAAGAAGTCTGGACACCAAGTATAACAAGGCAAGTACAAATATATCTAAGATTTTAGAAAAGTCAAAATGACATTAATAATTTGAAAAGTTTAAAAGTGCAACGGCCAGTTAATATTGAATTTTTTGACCTCAAAACTGAAGTTAAAAAAGGCTGCATTGATCAGGACCAATATTCACTTATCAAGACATCACTG
Organism: Pseudotsuga menziesii; assembly: GCA_001517045.1. Classification (NCBI taxonomy): domain Eukaryota; kingdom Viridiplantae; phylum Streptophyta; class Pinopsida; order Pinales; family Pinaceae; genus Pseudotsuga; species Pseudotsuga menziesii. The sequence goes on along the minus strand of LPNX011040564.1, from coordinate 1,185 downwards.
CAAGGGTCAAATGGCAGCATAAGAAAATGAACAGAGAGTGGATACATGAAGATCACCTGTGTGAAACATGCATGGACATCATTTGAGAACGCACTAATTCTTGTGTGGGCATTGCAGAACAAAGACCATGTAACCCATTGAGATAAACACAGTTACAGACAGTTCAAGATAGATCCTGGGTGCGTTCTCATTGTTATTAGATGACTAATTCATATAGATAATATCTAACTGAGCTTTATTTGTCATTCCCTAGAACACATGCATGGCCTCTTAATGAAAAAAATAAATTAAAAATAGATATTAATTGAGACACTACCCTGAAATTCTTCAGAAAATTCAATCTGCTCTTTATGACTCACCTGTATTTTATTTTCTGCTTCTTGCGGGTGTTCAATTCGGAACCCAACCTGTGAAGTTAAAAAAAAGAAATATATCCTCAGAATCTAAAAATAGAAAGTGATCAATCTGCTGATTAGTGTAGAGACCTTAAGGA
>LPNX011040557.1:0-15439 GCA_001517045.1 Pseudotsuga menziesii | reverse complement strand
TATAGTAAATAATATTAAGATAAAGACTGTGGAATAGTCGAAATGTAAATTTCTAAATTTAACTCTTATCAGTCACAATAAATTAGTTAGGGTTTACAAGAAATAAAAAATCCTTGGTATAAATGTATTCTTAAATTAATTATCATTTTGAGCACTGTTTCCTGTTTGCATCTATTTCGCCATTACATTTGTTTTGGGTATTTATTAACCTGCTTATGTAATATTTAAAATAAATGAGTTTATAAATGTATTGTAAAGTCTTCGAGATAAGACTGTAATTAGTCTAATGCATAGCTTAAAGTATTTTTGTATACTTTATTTACATAGTTATCAATTTATATAATTAAAACTTATATAAATTGATTTATAAAAGATAAATGAAAAGCTAGGGTTTAGACCTTCAAGTTTGTCGTGCTCAAATTGTAAGTGTGTTTATTAAATTAAAAATAGTTTCCAAATAGGAAGCTCTTAGTTTTACTTTTATTTAATGCTTACATCTATACGTGTTTTAAATTACTATTATGTAAATTATAGTTATTCAGAACTCTATAAAGAAAAATAGCACATTAACTTTGTAACTCTGTTTGCTTTTCATAAATAAGGGTTTATATACATAACCCTAATCTAGTTTGTATTAAGTAATAATTTAAAATTTATTAAATAGTTTATAAGATATATTGTATGGTTAATAACTGGTATAAATACTTAACTGTTACCTTAAAATAAACTTTTGTTTGTATCAATAGACTAATACTTTAACTCTAGTGTAGTTTTACTGTTTTTTTCTGCATTTTTTTTATTTAGTTATACTTAAGTAAAAACAGTAAACACAATTATATCACAACACTATTTTGCTTCTATAATATTTTAAACATTGAAATAAAAATTACTCTGCTATCTACAGTTACACAATCCTATCTACTATTTTCATTCTCTTATCTACTTAAGGCATTCTATCTGTGCTAGAGTACGGCTTGGTTTCCAGGTGTGGAAAAACACATTTTAGAAATTCATTTTCATTCTAACACATTATTCTCTAAATCCATTTCATTTCTATAACAATCTAATAAAAATACTAACTCAAACATTTCACAAACTGAACTATTAACATTCACATAGCAGTTAACTAATATTTATTTAACTAACACAGTAAAATAAAATAACTTAGAACCTGTTGAGGACAAACAACAACAGCTTTAGGAGGTCGTTCCTCCCTACCAATATCCTAGAAAGCACTCGAACAACGCTTCCTTGGGACCCCCGAGCCTGTTCCTGGTCTTCTTGGCTGAGTACTAGTGGAGAATGCAAACAATAGAACCATCTGTCAACTGACTAGTTCAATACCTCGGTAAAATACTCTGCTCTTAATAGTATGATCTTCAACATAAAAGCTGCACTATATCAATTAGCAGTTATCCCCTCAAACACTTTCCAAATTTCCTTTCCATTGAATTTCTCTATAGTACATTCATTCAACCTAAATGATCACTTCTCTAGAATGAGCAGCCTCAGCTCTCTTCAATGGAAATTTTTATAAATATTGCCTAGGTCTTTTGGGTCAATTTTCATTAATTGAGCCACCTTCTCTAATTCCACTTTCTTGGGGAATCATGACAACAAATGTAGGGAAGTTGCCACCTGCAACAGTTGGAAGTGGTTTGAGGATGCTGCCACATGTCAGTTTTCTCTCCACCCAGTCTCCTCCACCAATTTGACCAGTAAACACTCTTTTAACAGCTCTCCTAAGCTATTGTCTCCTCCTTTATTTTTTTATAAATAAAATATTTAGAATTTAGAATAAATATCCTTGACCCTATTGAGTCATCAATTACAACTTAGCATAAAATTTAACATATTGTCCTCAAATAATATTAAATTGTTTTTGCAAAATTGGGGTATGTGACATACACACCCTCTTAAATTATAACATCGTCCTCAATGTTATTTATTCTTCATCCTTAGAATTCCCCTAGAACAAAATTGGATATGCATCCCACATATTACTTTCCAATTCCCAGGTGGCTTCCTCTAGACTGGTGCTTCCATTGCACCTTCACTTGACCAATGGTGCGGTTCCAAAGTGTGATCTCCCTCCGCCCGAGGATACAGTCTGATTCCACTAGAAAATCTCCTTTTAGTTCCACCTGTACATCATTCCAGTTAACAACATGAGTAACATCATGAACATATTTATTTAATACAGAAATGTGAAAAACATTATGAACTCTTAAATTCGGTGGTAATGCTAATTGATAAGCTACCTGTCCAATCCTGGACAGTATTTCAAATGGACCACAGTAACAAGGTGCTAGTTTTGCACAACTACCCAACCTCAGAGAACTTTTTTTGGGTCTCACCTTGATGAACACATATTCACCTACCTGAAACTCTTTTGGAGTTCTTTTAAGGTCTCATTGACTTTTCTGTCGATCTTGCACAATTTTCAGATTACCTTGTACCTGCTTTACAATTTCTTCCATTTCTTTCAATAATTCAGGACCTAATACTAATCTGTCCACCAAATTACTCCAAGAGATAGGAGTGTTACACTTCCTTCCATACAATATTTCAAAAGGACTAAATCTGGTTGAAGCTTGATAATTATTATTATTAGCAAATTCCACCAGATGCAAATAATCCTCCCATTTACCTGGTTGATCCTTTACATACATTCTTAGTAAATCTTCCAGTACTTGGTTTACTCTTTCATTCTTTCCATCAGTTTGAGGATGAAACAAAGTACTAAAATTTAGTGTAGTGTTTAATCCTTTAAACAGAGATTTCCAAAAGTTACCTGTAAATTTAGGGTCTCTATTTGAGATTATAACTTTCGGTATCCCATGCAGATGAAAAGTTTGCTTTAAAAAGATATCAGCTATGTTTGTAGCTGTATATGTAGTTTTAATAGGTATAAAGTGGGATGCTTTACTCAATTTTTCAACTACTATCATTATAGAATCATTTAAATTATGATTTTTAGGCAGTCTAGTAATAAAATCAAGACTAATTATCTCTCATTTTCAGCTAGGAATGGGAAATGGCTAAAGTAATCCAGCTGGGTGTTTGTAAACTACCTCTGATACCTCAGAGCTAAAACCATTTAAGAAGTCTGCAATATAAAAAAAAATTAGAAATCTTTTTACCCAAAAATATTTATACGGCATTATAACAGCATCATCATGTAAAAGAAAACAAGCATGCACAACATAATAATAATACAAGAGTGAGACAACCATTTTCACGTGGTTCACCTCGTCCACGAGGCTACATCCACCAACCTATTTGTTATTTTATTTTCTTTATCAAAAGAGAGCGCTTACAAAAAAAATCACGACTCATTCATGGCCGGTTTTATCTTTCCTCAAGGCTCTACGCAGAGAGACACTTCTAACTTCAACAACCCCCTTTAGGACCCTTATAAATCAGCTGATAGAAGAAATTATTAACAACCCCTTTGGGCACATAGTGAACTTAAATTATTACAAAAATTGGCTACCCCCAACCAGTGGGCGTCTTAGGAAAATTTTACCTTCTATACTATTCTTGAAAATAAGTTCAAGTACTGCAATTAATGTCCCAATTTTCCAGGTTTCCTATTAAACAAGTTATTCCCCATAGCTAGGTTTCTTCTGGAGATTTTACCTAAAAAAAATTCCTACATTTCCTTAAAGGAGTAGGCACAGAGATGTAACTGTAAAATTCAGACATCATAATCAGCCTTTATGCAAGTCGCCAACCACCAAGGTGTATGAATCGAGGAGGTTTTTCCTAGTGAAATCAGAAAGCAACTTTTTCATGGTGCGCAGTGTACTAACTTTTAATTAATAAGCAGAAACAACCTAGTTGCATACCCCATCTCAAATGCAAGAACATTCGAAATATAAATATTAACCGTATTTGTGCTGCATGGAGGAAGTAGGATATCATGTTTCTTCTTGGAAATTAATGCTGATCTTAATAAAACACATCCATCCAGGAAGTGGAGAAAAATGAAAGAAATCAGATCAACAAAGGCATTCGAAGCCGAAGGGAAAAGGTCTAGGTCGCAGATAATTAAAAAGAAAGGTGACTACTATCTACACCACACTTAACAAGGCAAACCTCATGTAACGCAGTATTGTTGAGGCCAAAGTAATTGACCTAAATCTGATGCGTATCCTAGGAACACAACGCATTCAAAAAACACAGCACTCCATGGACTGCTCGGGAGTTTGGGGATGCTGATGGGGAAAAAAGGAAATGTCTTTGACCCTACTCAGGATCATCTGCTCCAGGTATTTCAAATCTTAGGGAAGAAAGAATGTCCATCAGATCCAAGTTTGAGCAAGTAAAAGCACGGATTTTCTCAATCCAAAAATACACGGCAACAGTAAATCCTAACGTGGATCGGTTCTTCGATATACACTGGAGGCTGTATCTCATACATATTATGCCAGTTTCCAAGCAATGTTTTAACTCCATTTTACGAGGGGAGCCCACGGCTCAAGGCGAGTTATCAATAATGGATCAAAAGGCATAACGACTTCCTGTCAACGATTGGGGGGGGGGGGGTAAATAATAAAATAGGGTCATATAATAAAATTACACAGCGACTTGAAGGCACCATCGCCTAGGATCATTCAACACCGATGTATCCCAAAACCTGGCAAGTTCTAAAATCAAGTATCACAGTAAATCGTATCTATGGCTTAAACCTGCGCCTTAGCAGGAGTCTTCGGTGATAGGATTTTAGTGAAATGTACCGTTATCAAGTGCTTCAAAAGTATCTAGAATACCAGACAATTCTAGATCTTGATCCGAACTATTTGCAAGGAAAGAAAAATATGCACCCCCCCCCATATTACACATGACTGTTTGGAAAGCTGATATACAACACCAGAGTCTTATTCAAATGCTAAGTGACAATGAACTATCCCAACAGTTTTGCGACTTAAGCTGTGATCCTAGCTTAAGGTGTCTTAGATCCAGTCCCCAAAAAAATAAGCCCAAGACAAGAATGCGTACCAGAATGAAACCCCCAAAGGGCAGGCACATCAAGCTACGATCAAGAAAGTAGACAAAAGCATCAAAAGACAGGCTCGTTCTCCCATTTTCTCCAAGATTCTCCCCCCGCCCCTCTCCTATCCAGTCAATTTTAAAATAAGGCCTAGGTCAAAACGATTTAGTCACTACAAATGTCAAGGTTAAAGGTTATTACTCCCTTTCGGAACCTCCCCTTAATTTGTGCCAAGATTAGGGCACAAATTTAAGCGACTGTTTCAGTCACTAAACGGTCACGACTGTCAAGGTTCAGGGAAGATTTTATTTCCCTTATTCAAGCTGAACCTCCCTTCTAATTATGCTAGGGTTAAGGCCCGAAACATAAGGAGGATTTAATATTATATTTTTCCTTGTTCTGTCATGATACTCTACGTTCTCTCAATTAATAATATTTGTCTTTTAAATTTTCCTTTGTGCTTATGATATGATTTATATCATAATGTCTTTTGGGTGAATAAACTTTTACCCAACTTTCAGGTTTTCTGTGGGTGGGGCCTTGGCACTTGAGCTCCTCACCCAGAAACCCTCATACAATACATTACAAATATTCCAGGGCATAGGGGAAGGATATTACATCCTTCCCCCCTAAAAGAAAGAACACCGTCCTCGGTGTTTTCTGGTTTCTAAAACCTTTTTTTTTTCTTTTTTTCTTTTTTTTGGAGTCATCTTTTCTTGCCTTGCTCAGATCTCTTTTTTCCTTTCTGATCCTTGTGGGTTCGTAGGACCTGCAAGAATCGGGTCTACCCAAAAATCATCAATAAGAGTCAATTCATTATGCAACATACTTAGCAAGTCTTTTGCAGTATCATATCTATAATTTAGTCCTTTCAGTATTTCATGTCCAAATCACAATCCAATTTAAACAAAAGTCATAGATTCTTTTGCAATCTGCAATTTTCTAGGGTTCATTTGTGTCATATCACGCAATTATTTTCCATAATGCAATTGATACATCAATAAAAACATGACTATAAGCATTGAAATCCCATTATATCAATAATGTCAATCAATCAACTTATTACCTCATTGGTACTTGTTTACCTGCAATGCACATACCTTTTTCCGCATTGTTCCTTTCTTGGATGTCCTCCATCCCAGCACATCAAGTGCCATCAGTACTTCAAGTACCAATCCAAGCCACCCAACACAAGGACGATACCAACCCTTCGTGTATCTCATCTGTGCTATTCAGGGTGCTTGTCATTATTCTTTTCTCTTCAATTCAAGCCACCCAACACAAGGACAATACCCTGTACCCCTCTTAGCAGTATCTCCTTTAGGGTGCTTCACCAAGCTGAGGCATTCCGTTCTCGCACACCTCCACAGCGCCTAGAGGTTATTCTCTTCACAGAGTCCCCCAACTCATGTGGCAGTCCTCTAATGTGTGCGGAACGAGTCTTAACCACATGTCTTACATCTGGGCGTCCCTAGAATGCATAATGGTCCCTCGCTGGCCCAGGGGAAAACAAGGTAGATTTTAACCACTACCTCCATCACCACTCACTCTTCTAGTGATAACTTTATACACATGAGATTTAACTCATCATAGTCCTAGAGCATTAGCCTCTTTCATGGCCATAAATCCCCATGCCTGCAAGCACTTTATAGGTGGTTAGTATATCATCAATTCAAAGAACATCAACTTTTAGCATAAATCATGCCTTAGCCCATTTATCATTCTTCAGCAAGATCCTTTTCAGTTCTTTTAACACCAAAATTGATAAGTAAGCATTCACACAAATCCACAAACCTTTCCAATTTACATCAACACAATTCGCAAGATGCCACATATAACCTGAGAAAATTGACAATGCAAACACCACCTTACACATTAACAATAATAAACTCAACATAAAGTCACAAGGGTTAAGTGTAACAGATATTACTATGTGATGGTACTAGCCATTTTTCCTGCTGTAACTAAAAACAGATACTTCCTTCAATTGTCCTTTCAAACCTTTTGACTTACATGACCAAAACCAAGAATTACCGTATTTTTAAAAAACCCTACGTTTATGTTCAACTATCCCTGTTATCTACCTTTCATGTGTACGAGAAGTCCTATTTGATGCAATACCTACAATTAGCTGCCTTTCGCAGATATGTAATCGTACCACATGATCTCTTATGCAGGGCATGTGTTCGAGGGCAACAACAATTTAGTTATAGAGAATTTTGTGAATCTCTCAAATCACAAAGCAATTTTCAAAAAAATAATATAACTAACTTCTCAGCATATAAAATACAGTGTACTTGCTTATGGAGCATCTTAAATGATTCCCAAAAAAAAAGAAATTGCAAAATCATTACATTTCCTGGAATAAAGAATTCAATATAACTAGTGAACATAAATTGCATACGCACACATTCGACTTCTAGCATATATTGCATAGGCAGGCATTCTTGAAATATCTATTCATTAGAGAACCACAAACAATTCCAGCATGTCCCACATGATGCAGGTTATTGTAATCAACTTGAATCTATGGTAGAGAAGGAAAACTCAATCAATCAAGAATACTCACCCTCCAACCAGGAAACGACCTCTCAACTAAACAATAAACAATGATGATGTTATCATGGAAGATCACTCCATGTTAACTGCCTCCATTGATATAAGGGACATAAGAATCAGTCATATGCTATTCACAACCCAGCTGGTATATAAACACATTGAAATTGCTATTCTATTCATGTCGAGGAAAAATAACTCTGGACACAATCATTTATCACGGAGATTATACATATCGCAAAATTCAAAACTAACCAAAAACTAAGGTCATCAACACATAAGGGGTTCAAAACCATTCCATTTAAAACTTTTGAATCCAGCCTGTAAACTAGTTCCTTTATATATTCCCATATACTGGGCATTCGTTGCTGTCAACGATTGACAGTGAAGATTCTCGGTATTGAAAGGTTTTGTTTATATGCAAAATTCTTTTTCCAAGACAATAATTTTACACCCCTCCCAAGTGTGTGTTCTATATCGGATCATGTGTGTGCATATAAGTGTTAATCCTAGACGTCATTGTTAGCTGCCAGAATACAAATATTCGATGTTATCAGAATACTTCTTGCTCAGAAATGAGGGTATGTGTTCGCAGCAAAATCACGGAATAAACAAATATGGCACAAAAAAAATAACTTTCCTGATAAGACATCAAATAAACAAGATGAAACAAGCTTACCCTACTCCTCGCGAGTTCAGATCCTGGATATAGAATCCCAACCAACAGGATCGCAGGTTACCCTACTCCAATCGTTTTTATCTTACTCGCAGCCTTTAGGGAGAATAACGTCATTTTCTAGTAAATAAAGTCTCCCATTGCACCGATCGGTGATATGACTGGGAGTTCTATTTTAACGGCACCATGTATAATAAATCCCAATCTTACCTTTGTTTGGTGCTAATATACAAAAATAGTATTTAGCGACGTTCCAATTGCTTAGTTGCACAACCCATTTACCGGGGTAACACAGCAATGCGTTTAACCAGTTGGACGAGTTTCCCTCTCCGCATTTCTCTACTACAAGCACCAACTGTGCAGCTGGATAAGTAAAAGAAAATAAAGAATAGTAGCAGTTTACCTGGATGGTGCAAGTTTAAATGACCCCTGGTAATGCTTGCGACTTCCAGGTTGCTGCTATGAAAATTTAATGCCAGAATATTCACTCATCCTTATAATTAATAAATGCAGAATTAATTTTCTCATAATACATTTTATGGGCATCTACTTTCTTTGTATGAAAGAAGATCGTAAGGTCCAAGGTATCTCCATATCAATATTTACACAAACCTTAGTCTTTTAGCACCGGATTCTATGTTCTACTTTTTAATTTAGAACCAAATCAAAGTATTGGACTCCTCATAAAAATTAAAATATTCCAATGGTAAACATTAAAGTATTCAACTCTTCATTATGAGGGACCTCTGGTTAAGAGGAGAAGTTATTTTAAATAAATACCTAGAAATGTTTAGCTAAGAAAATTAGGTTTCGGCTTTCAAGCCCCGTGAGACATATTCCAAAGATAAACTTTAACAAACTCAACCATATCCAAATTTAAATTGTAATACAATAATTTTTGGCTCACAACAATAAGTCAACCATTCCCACATCAGCCTTTGAATGATGATTAACAAATTTTTTATTTTTTTTTAATTTCTTTGAATACTTTTCTAGACATTTTAAGCTACAAAAAGTGTCGTGGTGAGGCATGAGTGACCCAATTATTGGCATATGGTTCTTAATACGCCCCCTATGAACATATGTAACCAGCCCATTCTGGGAATTTGGTAGACAGTTATGCCAAACAAGGAGAGGATTCGAGGTGTCAAACACTCAAACTTGCAACTCCAGTCAATATCTTAAGCCCAAAAATGCAGCTTAGAAAAATGAGATCTGTATTCAGGGAGAAAACGCAGGCTTGGAATAAGATGCAACCTCCAAGAAATCGTACAAAATATAAGATCGAGTTATTAGCTAAAATGCAACTCAGGAAAAAATACGAAATGCAAATCAAAGGCTCAGTCTGATGAAAAACTTTGGGCAGATCGGACTAGTGTTCGGACTATATAAACTTGAGAACATCGGAAGTGTTGAGAATTCCATAGCATCATGCATCCACGGAATATTACAAAAGGACATATGCATACCAGAAAAATCCATACTAGATATGATATTTCCAGACCTGTCAAATATACTATTTAAAAGGGAAAATGAATAAACTGGCATACATACTCAAAAATTAAAAATGCATTCTTTCTACCAGACTGAATATCATAGTCAAAGTGCATAGGTCCAACTGAAACCGTGGGGAGGCTAAACACATAACATTTGATGGACCCTTTCTGATCTGTTATTTCCCAATGAAATACTGCAGATATAATAAATCAAAAGGGTAATGCAGGCACCGAAAACTTGTAAATACACAAACAATGTATCTATTGCAATTCAGCATTCAACATATTAATACTACGTTGCATACCTATATTTTACATTACCAGTGAATAAAATTGAAATCAGACCTGGATACTGACCCAGCATACTTGTTCCTCCTCCAAAACACAGAGATTACCTTTAAAACACGGAGGTTCTCCCTTTCACCGACTTCCCTTGCACAACTCAATAAACAAGTGTATTGGGTACACGTGAGGTTCCTGGATTACAGTGCGAACTTGTTGGTTTTCTCTTGCTTACAGAGACAAATTCAACCGTTAGTTAAAATGAAACCTGGTGGAGCGTTTTGAGCCCAATAGGCCCGAGCGTTTCAACCTCGCTCTGATACCATATGTAAACTACCTCTGATACCTCAGAGCTAAAACCATTTAAGAAGTCTGCAATATAAAAAAAAAAATTTAGAAATCTTTTTACCCAAAAATATTTATACGGCATTATAACAGCATCATCATGTAAAAGAAAACAAGCATGCACAACATAATAATAATACAAGAGTGAGACAACCATTTTCACGTGGTTCACCTCGTCCACGAGGCTACATCCACCAACCTATTTGTTCTTTTATTTTCTTTATCAAAAGAGAGTGCTTACAAAAAAAATCACGGCTCATTCATGGCCGGTTTTATCTTTCCTCAAGGCTCTACGCAGAGAGACACTTCTAACTTCAACAGCCCCCTTTAGGACCCTTATAAATCGGCTGATAGAAGAAATTATTAACAGCCCCTTTGGGCACATAGTGAACTTAAATTATTACAACAATTGGATACCCCCAATCAGTGGGCGTCTTAGGAAAATTTTACCTTCTATACTATTCTTGAAAATAAGTTCAAGTACTGCAATTAATGTCCCAATTTTCTAGGTTTCCTATTAAACAAGTTATTCCCCATAGCTAGGTTTCTTCTGGAGATTTTACCTAAAAAAAATTCCTACGTTTCCTTAAAGGAGTAGGCACAAAGATGTAACTGTAAAATTCAGACATCATAATCAGCCTTTATGCAAGTCACCAACCACCAACGTGTATGAATCGAGGAGGTTTTTCCTAGTGAAATCAGAAAGCAACTCTTTCATGGTGCGTAGTGTACTGACTTTTAATTAATAAGCAGAAAAAACCTAGTTGCATACCCCATCTCAAATGCAAGAACATTTGAAATATAAATATTAACCGCATTTGTGCTGCAGGGAGGAAGTAGGATATCATGTTTCTTCTTGGAAATGAATGTTGATCTTAATAAAACACATCCATCCAGGAAGTGGAGAAAAATGAAAGAAATCAAATCAACAAAGGCATTCAAAGTCGAAGGGAAAAGGTCTAGGTTGCAGATAATTAAAAATAAAGGCGACTACTATCTAGACCACACTTAACAAGGAAAACCTCATGCAACGCAGTCTTGGCGAGGCCAAAGTAATTGACCTAAATCTGATGCGTATCCTAGGAACACAACGCATTCAAAAAACACAGCACTCCATGGACTGGTCAGGAGTTTGGGGATGCTGATGGGGAAAAAAGGAAATGTCTTCGACCCTACTCAGGATCATTTGCTCTAGGTATTTCAAATCTAAGGCAAGAAAGAATGTCCATCATATCCAAGTCTGAGCAAGTAAAAGCACGGATTTTCTCAATCCAAAAATACACAGCAACAGTAAATCGTAACGTGGATCGGTTCTTCGATATACACTGGAGGCTGTATCTCATACATATTATGCTAGTTTCCAAGTAATGTTTTAACTCTATTTTACGAGGGGAGCCCACGGCTCAAGGCGAGTTATCAATAATGGATCAAAAGGCATAACGACTGCCTGTCAACGATTGGGGGGGGTAAATAAATAAATAGGGTCATATAATAAAATTACACAGCGACTTGAAGGCACCATCGCCTAGGATCATTCAACACCGATGTATCCCAAAACCTGGCAAGTGTTAAAATCAAGTATCACAGTAAATCGTATCTATGGCTTAAACCTGCGCCTTAGCAGGAGTCTTCAGTGATAGGCTTTTAGTGAAATGTATCGTTATCAAGTGCTTCAAAAGTATCTAGAATACCAGACAATTCTAGATCTTGATCCGAACTATTTGAAAGGAAAGAAAAATATGCACCCCCCCCATATTACACATGACTAATTGGAAAGCTGATATACAACACCAGAGTCTTATTCAAATGCTAAGTGACAGTGAACTATCCCAATAGTTTTGCGACTTAAGTTGTGATCCTAGCTTAAGGTGTCTTAGATCCAGTCCCCAAAAAAATAAGCCCAAGACAAGAATGCGTACCAGAATGAAACCCCCAAACGGCAGGCACATCAAGCTACGATCAAGAAAGTAGACAAAAGCATCAAAAGACAGGCTCGTTCTCCCGTTTTCTCCAAGATTCGCCCCCCGCCCCTCTCCTATCCAGTCAATTTTAAAATAAGGCCTAGGTCAAAACGATTTAGTCACTACAACTGTCAAGGTTAAAGGTCATTACTCCCTTTCGGAACCTCCCCTTAATTCGTGCCAAGATTAGGGCACAAATTTAAGCGACTGTTTCAGTCACTAAATGGTCATGATTGTCAAGGTTCAGGGAAGATTTTATTTCCCTTATTCAAGCTGAACCTCCCTTCTAATTATGCCAGGGTTAAGGCCCGAAACATAAGGAGGATTTAATATTATATTTTTCCTTGTTCTGTCATGATACTCTACGTTCTCTCAATTAATAATATTTGTCTTTTAAATTTTCTTTTCTGCTTATGATATGATTTATATCATAATGTCTTTTGGGTGAATAAACTTTTTATCCAACCTTCAGGTTTTCTATGGGTGGGGCCTTGGCACTTGAGCTCCTCACCTAGAAACCCTCATACAATACATTACAAATATTCCAAGGCATAGGGGAGGGATATTACAGTGTTGATGTTTGGGTTTTACTTGCTGACATTCAAAACACCTACCGATATATTCTGCCAGTTCAGTCTTCTTGTTTGGCCAAAAATATTCTTTTCTTAATATAGTTATAGTCTTTTGATAACACAGATGGCTTGAGTATGGAGTTTTATGGATTTCATCTAAAATTATTAACTTAACTTTAGGTACATTTGGTACATACATTGTGTCTTTATACAGTAAAAATCATTTATCATTCAAGCTGTATCCTTTACTTAAACTTTATGTTGAATTTTCTTTCATTTTTGCTTGTAAATTTTGGTAAATTTCATCTTGTTCTATCCCTGCTTTAAGTTGTTCTTCCAGATACGTTGTATAAGTGCTGATAACTGCTGCAAAGTTCAGCCTTGCATTTCTACTCAATGCATCAACAACTTTATTTTCTTTACCTTTAATGTGTNAGTTGTTCTTCCAGATACGTTGTATAAGTGCTGATAACTGCTGCAAAGTTCAGCCTTGCATTTCTACTCAATGCATCAACAACTTTATTTTCTTTACCTTTAATGTGCTGAATTCAGAAATCATACTCACTTAAAAAAGCTAGCCACCTAGCTTGTCTAACATTCAGATTAGGCNACATTTAGATTAGGCTGTTCTAACATATATTTTAGTCCTTTATTTTCAGTCATTAGAATAATTTTTTTGCCAATTAGATGATGATGCCACATCTTTAGAGAATGTATAACANTAGAGCATGTATAACAACAGCTAATTCCAGATCATAAGTTGCATAATTATTTTCATGAATTTTTAATTTCCTAGACTCATAGGCAATAACATATCCTTCTTGAGTCAATACTCTGCCTAAACCATCATTGCAGGCATCNAATAACATATCCTTCCTGAGTCAATACTCTGCCTAAACCATCATTGCAGGCGTCAGTACACACTACAAAATCTCTATTTGGATCAGTTATTCTTAAAACAGGTGCGCTAGTTAATAAATTTTTTAACTTTTTAAAACTATCTTTGCATTTCTGGTTCCAATCAAATTTATTTCCTTTCTTTTGCAAAGAAGTTATCAGATTTGCGATTCTCGGAAAACATTCAATGAACCTCCGGTAATAACCGATAATTCCCATGAAGGATCGAACATCAGTTACATCTTTAGGAACTGACCATTCTTCAATCGCCTTTATCTTTTTGGGATCCACCGAAATTCCTTCCACAGTCACCACATGACTTAAATACTGGATTTTATCCTTAAAAAAATCACATTTACTAAACTTTGCAAAGAGTTGGTGATTTCGTAACTCTTGCAAAACAATTTTTAAATGTTCCTTATGTTCTTCTTCAGATTTTGAATAAATTAATATGTCGTCGATGAACATGACTACAAACTTGTTCAGATATTTATGTATTACATTGTTCATTAAACACATAAAAACAGTGGGGGCATTAGTAAGCTTGAATGGCATGACAACAAACTCATAATGGCTATATCGAGTCCTAAAAGCTGTTTTAAAAATATCTTCATCTTTAATCCTAACTTGGTGATATTCAGACCTTAAATCAATTTTTGAAAACACCGTAGCTCCTTGTAGTTGATCAAACAAATCATCTATACGAGGCAACAGGTATCTATTTTTAATAGTCATCTTATTCAACTGATGGTAATCTATACAAGTAAAAATTTTATCATAACAATTTAAGATTTTTCATCATTATTTATACAAGTAAAGGTTTTATCATAACAATTTAAGATCACCCTATGCTGCTCTAAGCAATCCATACCGATTAGTATGTCATAAGAACCAAGAGGTAGTACATTAAACTTTACAAAAGTTTCAAATTGATCCATAACTACTGCACATTTTTTTACAAAACAAGTTACCTTCCTTTTTGCACCAGTGGCTAATTGAACCAACCAAGAACTTTCAAAATTTTCAACAGGTAGCTTACATTTTTCTACCAATTTAGGTGAAATATAGCTTAGACTAGCTCCTGGATCAATTAAAATAGCTATAGGGGTTTGGCTTATCTTACCTTCTACTTCGACCATGGAATTTTGATAGTCTGCCTATCGATTCTCCAAGGCTACATTGATCCTGGGCATAGTCCTCGATAAGTCTCCAACAGTCATCTCCTCCTATATTGTATGGATATTACTGACAATCTTTTTTCGATTAGGATAGACTGAGGCATAATGTGGGCCATTAAACTCCCAGCACTTTATGGGTTCTTTACATTCAAAGTTCTTTGTGTAATTACCATGATTATTAGCAGACTCTTTACCCTTTGGATTATTCTGATTGTTTGGTGAATTATTCTTATTCCCTTGGAAGTTCTTGTTAGGAAAGTTTCTGGCCTTATTATTTTTAGAATTCTGATTGGGCACAAATTCTTTCTTCTTTTGATCATAATTATTATTATTCTTTTTGGCCTTCCAATTGGCCATGCTCTCCTTTTTATGGTTCTGTTCATAATAGAAATTGGCTTTCCTCGTAGCCTCTTCTAGAGTTTTTGGATTGTTATATTCAATCCTATCCTTTATGTGATAAGGTAAGCAGTTGAGGAACCG
>LPNX011040496.1:69446-87646 GCA_001517045.1 Pseudotsuga menziesii | reverse complement strand
CCTCATGCACCCAATGACTAATCACTCAGCATTAAAGGAACTACAATAGAATCCAAAGACCAAGAACCAACTTTGTGAATCAACATGATTTGAAGCATAAGTCCATCGGATTTTAAAAAGTTCAGTTCGACATTAGATTGATGCTGAATTGAGTTGTGACAGTAAGATAAGATTAGGGTTAGGATTAGGGTTTCCTTGGTAGGGTTATGGTAATGGGCCATGCATGTTAAACAATAAACCCTAGTTAGGGATAGGGTTTTCCAAGTTTGGCCTTCGTTGGCATGAAATGCATTATCCAGCTTTGGCTCTCATTGGCGTGACTGCATTGTCCCTACTAAGTGAAACCCTAGCTTCAGAAACCATCGTAGATGGAGGTCATTGGGAAATGGACAGGAGGGAGAGGCCCCCCCTAGCTAAAATCCCACATCACGAATCCAATGGAATTGACGGTTCGTCGATCGGAGGCCTGAGCATCGATCTATGGTGATTTGCAGGTCATCTCCAGATACCGTTTAGGGACACCTGGTGGACTTGGGCCCAGTGCACAAAAAACTTCACGGAGCAGCAATTTTGAATTCCATAAACTCTTGCTAATGTGTTTGGGCATGGTAAATATGGCAATGCCAACCGCATCCCCACCATCCGTGGCTTTCCAGCTTTGGCCCTCGTTGGCATGACTGTATTGTCCCCTATTGAGCGAAACCCTAGCTTCAGAAACCACAGTAGATAGAGGTCATCAGGAAATGGATAGGAGGGAGAGGCCCCCCCTAGCTAAAATCCCACGTAATTAATCAACGGAATCGACGGTTCGTCGATCGGAGGCCCAAGCATCGATCTATGGCAAGTTGTAGGTCACCTCTAGATACTGTTCAGGGACACCTGGTAGACTTGGGCTTGGTGCGCAAAAAAACTCACGGAGCGGCAATTTTGAATTCTGTCAACTCCTGCTAGTGCGTTTGGGCATGGGAAATATGGCAATGCCAACTGCATCCCCACCATCCGTGGATTTCCATCTTTGGCCCTCGTTGGCGTGACTGCATTGTCCCCTACTGAGAAAAACCCTAGCTTCAGAAACCACCGTAGACAGAGGTCATCGGGAAATGGATAGGAGGGAGAGGCCCTCCCCTAGCTAAAATCCCACGTCACGAATCCAACGAAATCGACGGTTCATCGATAGAAGGCCCGAGCACCAATCTATGGCGAGTTGCAAGTCACCTCCAGATACCATTCAGGGACACCTGGTGGACTTGGGCCCAGTGCGCAAAAAACCTCACGGAGCAGCAAATGAAACATTAACCTTTCGAAAGCATGAGAGGTTCCAAATTTTGTTTGTTTATTAAGTTTATCACTTAATATTTTCACATGCATGATGTTTACCTACTTCACATGCATAATGTTAGCGCATGTTACTTTTGAATACTTAATATTCATAATGTTGAAGCATGTTACTTTTGAGTTGTTTGTGTCAATATTAGTATGTTATTTTCTTCCACTTTCAATGTTCAAAAAAACATAATCAACTAAAAACAGAGTTAAATAAATCACTTATTATCTTTTATTATCTTTTAAGTAGAAATTAAACTTCTCAATAAAAAAAATGAGATGAAATTCCAACACTACTAGGCACTACCCCTTTGGTGATGATGATGAGGGTATAAGAGGTGAGCTGTCAAGAAGGAAATTATACAAGCCTTAAAACATAAGTTTATCGTTGCGGCATCTTGTTTCCATCATCCTAGTTGTATATATCGGTTGAAAATATTGACAATATTACCTACTTAAAAAATTATGGTTTTAGTCCTGTAAGAGAGCCTACAAAGAACTTTGATAGGTATGACCTACAGAGATACATGTATGTATTATAATGTTATGTATATCCTGTGAATGAGATCTTGAAATGTTCATATGATTGATATATATGGTTTATTGATCATATGTAAAATTTGGCATGTTCATTAACTTGACATACAAGAGAACTTTTGGCATATTTATAAACAACATTATGGAAAATTTTGCATATCAAGAACACAAAATTGACATATTCATAAGAAACATACATGGGAAAATTTAAATTATGATATATACCTCATCATGCTAGATCCCACCTATTATCATACAACCAAGCCCTCCGGATCATCTCTTATAATGATGGTCTCCATTAGTCTCTCGTGCTCTGTATCTGGTAAGAAGTAGCATACCTTCGATGAATTTTGGCTAGGCATTGTTCGTACCTGGAGGTGTGTACCAATGATTAAGATGGTAAACTAATACACACTTGCACCTGGTTTGTAATCCCTGTAAACATATCCACTCTTCTTTCTTTCATTGTTGTCATGTGTAAGGTATCCACCTTTAACAACCATAGACCCAGTGGGGAAGTGGTTGTTTTCATCATCATTCATGGACATAATGAGGGTTTGCTTTCCCTCTATACAACGTGCCAACCAGTAATCGCCACCCCATTCACTATCTTTTGAGGCAACCACTGCGTATATGTGTTCTGCATAGTATGATTGTAGGTATATGATCAAATATTTTCGTGTGATACAAGGCCATTAATGTGAGTTTCAAGACTACGTAAATTTAACAAAAAAATGTTAAGGAAATGCATCATACCAGGTTGTACAAGGTCTGATACATGATCAAAATCTATAGAAATAGATTGGTCTTCTTCCAATGGAGTTAAATCAACAATTTCACGCTGATCAAGTGGAAGTGATATGCAATCCCATCCATCAACCCAATCCAATGATTCACACACATCCCAGTCACCATCACAGCAAGGCGAGCAAAAACAAGCGAGTTTTTTGGTCCAAATTTCAAATACTGGGTTATCAAAACTTCGAACCGAATGAAAGCCACGAGTGCCAGGAACAGTCTTGCATTCCCATGCATGTGAATGATCTATGTCTACCACCTCCCAAAAAAATCTCTCCACATTTCTCTTTCTTGTGGATTCTTCTCGCATAGCTGATTCCTCTCCCATTACTGACGTGCACCACCTGACTATAGATTGAGCATTTCGAATAGTAGATATTGTAGATAATTTCAATTCCTCTCTTTGTAGGGTTGTTTTGACACATGCTCCGGCTCCATCATGCTCTCCTTTACCATGCCCAGTCTCAAAATAGTTCCACATATGTGGAACTTTGTAGTTTTTATGCAATGAACACAACCATTGAAATATGCGTGCATTTTTGAACTGACCAGCACATCCATCAGACCAAATCCAGTGTTGATCCATCTATATGTTCCTACCCTTGAAATGATCATAGAACATGATGAAGCAATGGCGTACATAGTGGAATTCATGGCACCTATCATCACTTATGTAGAAGTGATATTCCTTTAGAATTTCTCTTTGCTCTTCACTATTGTTTGGGCCATACCTATATGTGATATGCACCATCAAGGAAACCTACTCAGAGTGATAATACTGACTTTGGATCTCATTTTGAGGTTGCAGAGTGTAGTTCTCGGCAAAATCAACAACTGAAAGTATAGTACCACAAGGAAATGTATCTCTACATATTCTAAACTTCTCATCCTGCCATCGTGCCAAGTGGACATGCTGAACATATTGACGTGTCTTTTCAATAAATTCCTTGACAAAGACACTAAATTGTACTTGTTGACACAAAATGATCTCAATATCAGGTTTTTTTGTAATTAAGGAATGAAATGCAACTGTTCTGAACATAATTTTATAGATAAATGCATGTACTTGAGATGTCACCAATTGTATTTTTTTGCTTTCTTTCCCTGGGACTATTTCATAGCTGATATATTTGAAACTTTCATGTCTGTAACCATATTCCCAAATTCATTGTCTCCAGTCTCGTGCATACATTGGCTCAATAATGCCATTCCAGCACAGTTGGAGCAAGTTCCATCCAAACAGGATTTTGCATAGTAAGTTTGCCCCTCATGCCTATTGCACATGATACTATGAATGAATTCTCTTGATGAGGTCGGTGGTATTGTCAAGGAGAAATCCTGCACATGGTTAGTATGCAACACACGACGAATGTACAAAAATGTTTCATAGTAATATTCATATTCTACATGGTATCTACAACAACAAGTGTTACAAAGAGTATTTATTCTAACATACTAGGGCTTACATTTCTCAAAAGATCTTTGCCCCAAATTCAATTCTCTATGTTCATTCCTAAATTTCTCGTATAGTTCTGTCTGTGTTATATCAAGAAGATGCTTAATATGTGGTTCACGGTCCTTTGAACCCCTTCTCAATTTTAGTACATCCTTCTGGTTTGAAGAAGGCCTTGTGTGATCATGCCAAAAACTCTGCACTAGTCCCTTTACTACATCAACTAGCTTCATGTCATGACATGGCAATCGAACAATAAAGGCCCAAAAATCTGTCTGGGCGGTTGTGTCGAGATGTTCTCTTCTAATAGAATACCTATGGAGGGTTTTTACATTCAAATTAACTAGTTTAGATGTAGGCTTGAGAAAACTAAGGACCCTGGTGTTCTTATTTACAATTGCTTGTGACAACACACGACGAGCCGCATTATGGTCCTTTGACCGTGTGTTCTTACCAATTTTACCAAAGGCATCTACTTAGCTTTTAACTATATGAGAACTTGGTCCGGAAGGATTTATCATCTTTATCCCTAACGATTTCCTAACAATATTCATGCCCCTAGATTTTAACAATGATAAAAATAATCTACATTTATCTCCATCACATTTATAAACAAAATATTTATTTAGTATCTGTTGAGTTTGATAAGCAATACTACGTTTAGATAGCGTACCTTCAATGGAATTGAGGAGTCCTTCATCAAATTGTATATGCTTCGGAGTTCTTCAACGTGTGCTTTCTAATGGAGGTAAGGGGGTTGGATTTCTATCATGACTAGTGCATGAACAATACACTCTGGCGTTTCAGTAGCAACTTGTTGTCCTTCACTCTCTTCCTAGTAGTTGGATGGTGGAAGTCCAACATCCTCATCGATGGTCCAATTAATATTTTCTTCTTCAACAGTAGGCTCCATGTACACTGCCTCTTCATGAGCTTCGTCTTGAGATGGTCCCTCTAGTGAATGCTTCATTTTTTCTTGTGTTGGATTAATAGGATGAACCGTTGTATCCTCTATAATTGGATTTGGATTAGTTTCTTTTTATTTTCTTTCTCTTCTTCGATGACTTCTTGAGGTCTCTTCTTCCTTGCTAATTTTCTTCCTCGGTTACGTACATTCCCCATCACCACAATGATCAATGTCAATATAGTTTGTTTTTGTTGCTCCTCAATTACAAGCTTCCAAACCTTTAAATTGCTTTAATATAACTATTGATCCTTCAAGGTGCTTCAATATTCCTTCTCAATTGTTCATATTTCCTGTTGTAATCTCACAGATCACATAAGGTTACCAATAATACACACTAAAACATACATAAATATAAAGCAGAGACAAGAGACAAGAACAGGTAAGATAAACATATTATATTATTCCAATGAGTTCATACAAGGAAGAGAACTAAACTAAGTTCTCGTTTTGGCTCAACAGCCTAATATATACAATTTACAGATGGTTACAAAATAACTACCTGTCGGTTCGGTGAACCGACACAACTTTTAGTTAGCCGAACTAATCTTCTAGTTTAGTCGGCCGACCGACTTAGTCGGCTGATCGACTAAGTCGGCCCATCGACTTAGTCGGTTGATCAACTAAGTCGGTCTTCGTTCAAGTCGACTTGTCGAATTTCTCCTTCTACATCTCCCCCACGGACAAAACGTTTCTTCATCCCGAAGAAACAGGGAGGTACAAAAAATGTGTTTGTCAGACCCTTCAAAAATGCTATTGTGGTGGACTGTGCAGACGGATAGTTGGTCATTTCTAGACGCAGATATTGACAATGGCCGGAGCTGTGATGGCAAGATGATGCTGAAAATCTGTCCAGCTCTGCAAAGCTTTCTGGATGTCGATAGTTAATGTAGTTAAGCTTGACAGGACTGACATCTTCTCTGATAGGGAGATTTCCGCAATCTTCTCCATGTTGGGACCCAAGAACTGGTTTTGCTCTTCTGATGTGTCGATGAGTCTTTTCATCTGTGGGCAGATGATGTCAAGTTTATCCAGATTGGGAAGAGCTTGTTGTACCCACTGATGTGCTTCCCGTTCCAGCTTCTGTAGTTTGTTGGTTTCCAGCACTATCTGTTCTTCTATTGTCTGCCTAAGTGCTGCCTCTGTCATCTTCCTGCTCTCCAAAGGCTGAATGCCTTAACGAGTCTGGCGTGTCTGCTAATAGACCTATCCATAGTGAGTAGGCCAGTCTCTTAAGACTTCTTCGATGACGACAGACTCCTCCATATGGTTCTGTAGCACTTTGTATGCCTCTGAGAAAGCAGTGTGCTGTACCAATAGTAGTCAGGTGGTCTCTTCCTTCTGTTCTTCCTTAGTTTCCTGGAGATGTGCCTGGATGGTCGACACCATGCTCTCGAAGAGCTGATATTCTCTTTCCAATGGTCTATCGGTGTCGACTTCGATAGGGCCTGGTATGACGGAGTGAGCTAATGTCCTGCATTTGCCGAGAAAATCGACCTGTTCTGTATCTTTATTTGTTAATTCCTTTTTTTTCTGTCAGCCCTTGTCTTTGCTTCTTTGGCCAAGGTTTTAAGGAGTTGGCTGACCTCTGTGTCGGTCAAGGAGCTTGCATCCCTTAAGCCGATCCGTAGGCTGGAAGTTTTTGCATGATGCTCTTTCTTCTTCTTGTGCTTTTCTGGCTCGGTCTCCTGGGTACCTGCAACAGTTGAGGGGGGGCCTGTGGTTTGCGGGAGAGAGGTTGATGGGATCGATGGTAGACTGCATTAGTCCAATCATGTCACCCTCAGTTTTTCGTGTGAAGGTCGATGTCATGTGTCCAAAGACCATGGGGTGGTTTCTGCTGCTTGTATAGAGAGGAGTCTTTGTGTGAATTTTCTGATCCGACTGAAATAGCTCAGGCAACGTCTCAAAGAAATCTTTGAGCTCGGTGTCCTTGTCAAACTTTTCTTTCACCGACTACGGTATCGCTATTTTGTATAAGTCGAGGGGGCTGACCGATTGTTGTGCAGGTGTTGGCTCGTCGACTACTGGTGTCAGTGATGGAGGTGGAGGGGTCGACACAAGATCAATGATGTCTTCAGGCATCGTCGTTGTTTTGGCCTTCTTTGGTCGACCTTCAGGGGCTCCTGCTTCAAGAAACCATTGGAACTGAGTCTCCACTAGTACTTTGTTTGTGGCTGCATCCTATATTATGTCAAGGGCCATAGCTACTAGCTCTTCTTCATCATCAGACAACTCAGCAATGATAAGCTTGCGCTTACCTTTGCCTTGTTGTACTTTTTGGGCTTTGATTTTCTTTCTGGCGACGGCTATCTCAGTGGCCAATTTCTTGATGATGCCTTGTGATAAATCATACTCAGGGTTATCAGGATCGACTTCACCCATCGGTACTTGAGTTGGTGCGACACTTACTGAAGCCGGAGGAGTTGGTTGCTGTTTTGGTTGTTGCTGTGGTTCTGTCGGCTGTGGGTCGTCTCTCTTTGTAGACGGAGGCTAGATAGTTATATGTACCTGACCAGTGGGATCGACCGGGGTGTCCTCTGACAAAAATGTACTTATGTATAGGTTGAGCTTGTATTCTTCCTCTTTCTCCTGGTCGGTGAGTGGCTCTGCGATTGAAAAATTGACCTGCTTTGCTGTCTCGAGCACTGGTATTTTTGTCTTCGCCTGTCAAGTCAATTCCTGGAAGATTTGATCGACAGTCGGGTAGTAATCGAGGGCGTTGGCCTTGGGGTTCTCACCCTGCATATACTAGACCGACGTATGGTCGATCTCCAACTGTATGTGAGAGTTCGCAGGTAGGTTTCGCCGGATGTTCTGAGGCACCCTCCATCTAGTCGTGCGAACCTTTAAATGTTGAAACCAGTTTTCTAGAAACACTTTCTCCTGTCCTAGCTCATGCGGAGTGCCTTTCTGGGAGAAGGGTTTAAACCTGTTCATGTCGAACTTTGTCGGTTCCCAGAAGATTGGACTTCCTTCTGGGCAGATGTGATACATAACGATCCAAAGGATGAGGGAGGGGAACTTGATGATTCCTCCCGTCTCTTGGCATCGTTCGTATATGGTTTTGATCATGTCAGCGACATAATCTCCCCATCTGTAGATTCGACCGTCGGTTGCAATTGTGTCGACGGCCTCCCGCATTTCCAATTTGAGGTCGCTGCTTCAACCGACCAATGTAAGTGTGATTGTGATTATTTTAGCCACAATCTGTGGTGTTCGAGTTGCAATCTTCCCAATCATCAACCCTTTGGAATTTTTCCCAGATGGCGATCTTGTAAGTTCTTGGACCAACCCTTCCTTGATTCCAAGTGGTATAGGGTTCCCTTGGTTAGATAGGCCAGTGAGTTTGGAGATGACATCTCTGGTAATGTCGATTGGCTTGTCGAAGTAGAACCGATCGTTGTGGTATCGAC
This sequence comes from Pseudotsuga menziesii, assembly GCA_001517045.1. Classification (NCBI taxonomy): domain Eukaryota; kingdom Viridiplantae; phylum Streptophyta; class Pinopsida; order Pinales; family Pinaceae; genus Pseudotsuga; species Pseudotsuga menziesii. The sequence continues at coordinate 79,155 of LPNX011040496.1, read as the reverse complement.
TGATGATGAAATTTACAGCAACTTCTTTTGTCCCACCAAAGCTTTCCTATCAGGGGTGCATTGGCATAGTTAAAGATGGTGCTCCGTCGAAATTTTTTGGCCGCTTGGGTCATCTTCTTGTCGACGAAAGCCCATTCTTGAATCTCAGCCCAGAGTTTCTGCCATGGACCCTCCTGGACTTTAGCGTTTTTGATATTCTTTAATTTGCGGATCAAGGGTGTATCCTCAGCCTGTAGATCCTTTGCCTTGGTCGCTGCTCTGGTCTGTTTGGGGGCCATGGTGTCGGATTGGTGAAGGTTATTACAGGGTTCTTGACTTTTGGTCGACTGAGTCTGTGAATGCTCTGTGCGTAAGGGGCGCGGTGAGTGAACCTTCGATGGTCCATGATTTATAGGGGACGGTGTGGTTGCATGTGGTAATGAATGTATTAATGGCGGACTTGACGTTCCAACTACAATACACGAGTGTAGAGTAATGGTGAAATGATTTTGGCGCTTGAGGTCATAAATGCGCGATGGGGCTTTCGAGGTCGTCGACCGATGTCAGTGCTGATAATGGTCGACCGGACTGGTCGATGAAGATTATCAAAGATGATGATGGCGTTTGTCGAAGTAGTGATTTCCTGTCATGTTTTGTTGTGTCGGGTGTATTACTTTTTTTTTGGGATTTTTAGCTTATTATGGGTTTTGGTTGCCGGTTACGGTCGTTATATGATTTTTTTTTCTTTTTTTCAGTTTCTGTAACGTTTGATCCGGGCTCCATTAACGAGCTTCTGAAATACTAGGCCCTGCAATGTTTTTAGTCGGACTGAACCATTGGGGTGTATCTCTTCAACAACGTAAGGGCCCATCCATTATGTGTGGAGTTTCTTGGGTTTTCCTTTGACTTGACTATTATAAAGTAAGGCAAGGTCGCCGACTGACAGGTTTTTGTTTTTGATGTTGCGGTCGTGCCATGCTTTTTGTTGTTGCTTGTGAATTTCTTAGTGTTGTATAGCCATGAGTCTGTGTTCTTCCAGTTTGCTGAGTTGAAATAGTCGATCCTTTCTTGCATGTTCGACATCGATATGTAGTAGTTGTGCAATAATAGGTGTCTGTTGTCGAAAATGTAGGGGGACAACTGCTTCTTGTCCGTACGCTAGTTGAAAGGGGGTTTGGTTGGTCGACCATTTATAGGTTGTCCTGTATGCCCATAAGACTGCAGGGATTTTCTCATCCCAGTCGTCCTTGTCGGTACTGCATATTTTGGTTAACCCTTTTGTTAATGCTTTATTGAAAGCTTCAATCGCACCATTCAACTGAGGATGATATGCTGTACTTCGTCGGCGGTCGATGTGGAATTGGTCGGTCAAGTGTTTGATAGTTTTGTTGATAAAGTGTGTTCCTTGGTCGCTGATCAATGTTAGTGGGCATCTGAATCTAGTGATGATGTTTTCGTAGATAAACTTAGCGGCTCCCTCACTCGAACATGTATCGATAGGTTCAGCTTCTGCCCATTTAGTGACATATTCTACTGCAGTGATAATATATCTTGCTCCTGATCTTTTGGCTGGGATAGGAAATGGTCATATGAAGTCTATAACCAAAATTTTGAATGTGAGACTAGGGTTTACTGATATCAGGGGCATTTCTATGCTCGGTAGGGGTCGACCAAGTCGTTGACATCTATCACATCGACTGACAAAACTTTTGCAATCTCTGTGGAGTGTCGGCCACCATAATCCTGACTGTTGGATTTTCTTTGCAGTTGTGTCTGCTTGGAAATGTCCTCCTGCAGGTCCATAGTGTGCTTCATGCATGATTTGATCTCGCTCATGGTCGAGTACACACCTTCTGAGAATGTCGTCTAATCCCATTTTATATAAAATTTTGTTGATGAGGTTGTAGGGTGCAGCCTTCATAGCTAATATTTGTTTCTTCTTGGTGTTCAGATCTTCTGGTGCTTGGCCAGTTTCTAAGAACTGAGCTATTTCTTCTATTTCTTATGGTACTGCTCCTTTGCGAAATAAATGGGCGTCTGGTAAGTCGTTGTCGACTCCGGTCGGTTCCTCCCCTGTGTCTATGCGGGATAGGTGGTCGGGCACGACATTTAGTTTTCCTGGTCGGGCCACGACTTCAAACTTAAATTCTTGAAAAAGAAGTAACCAGCGACAAATTATCCCATGATGAAGTGGTTTATTGACAAGGTACTTCAAGGCTTGATGGTCGGTATAAAATGTGAAGGGGTTGGCTAAAAGGTAATGTCGATACTTTTGGAGGGCAAAGACCATACCTAGGGCTTCCCTTTCAGTGGTTGAATAGTTCCTTTCATCCTTATTTAATTTACGACTGCTGTAAATTATAGGGTAATCCATCCCATCATCCCCTGGTTGAGTAAGGATTGCTCCGATTTCTATTCTTGATGCATCAATATGCACATGAAATTTGGTCGACCAGTTTGGAAATTTTAGAATGGGAGCTTCGACTAGTTTCATTTTCAATTTGTCGAAGGAGATTTGGCATTCCTCTGTCCACTTAAAATCTTGATCTTCCTTAGTAGTTCTTCTAGAGGGTAGGTCATATCTGAATAGTGTCTTATGAATTTTCTATAATAGCCTGTATGGCCAAGTAACACCCAAACTTGTTTTGGGTTTATTGGTGGTTTCAGGTCAAGGATAATTTTAATCTTTGCAAAGTCAACCTTGATACCATCTTTACAGACAATATGCCCTAAGAGTATGCCTATGGGAGTCATAAAGATACATTTCTTAATGTTCAGGGAGAGTTGAATCTGTCAACATCTCTCCAGCATAAGTCGGAGCCATTTGCAGTGATCTTTTAAGGTGGATTATATTCTCCAGTCGTCGAAGTATACTGCCATGGTCTTATATATGTATTCTTGGAATGTCTTGACAACAATTCGAGAAAACACTACAGGTGCATTCTTTAACCCAAAAGGCATAAATCTGTAAGCAAATAAGCCAAATTCACACACAAATGTTGTTTTCTTTTGATCTTCCTTTGCTATTGGTACCTGGTTATAGCCTGAGAATCCATCTCTGAATGAATAGCATTCGTGTCCTGCAACTTTATTCAGGATTTCATCAGCATAAAGGGTAGGGAATGGGTCAGTCAGTGTTACTTTGTTGAGCTCCCTAAAGTCGACACAAATTCTTAACCTTGTCGGGTCATGTTTCTTGGGCTGTACGACCATGGGGCTTGCCCATTCCGACTGGTCGATAGGGTAAATGATTCCCATTGCTAACATGTTGTCGATTTCCTTTTTAACTATCTCCTTGTACTTGTGAGCTAGTTTATAAGGTCTTTTCTTGATAGGTCGAACATCAGGTTTGGTATCAATTTTCATTTCTCCCATTTCTTGTACTAAGCCTTTTAAGTCTTTATAGTCCCTGGCAAAGACATCTTGGAATTTTCTAAGTAAGTTCAATATGTTGGTGGTCTGTTGATCGTTCCAGTAGTCACCAATCTTGGCTATTTTTGGTCGGTTGTCATTTGAAATGTCAACCTCTTTAGTTTTCACTTTGGCATCTAGCCACTCAGGTGCTTTAGCTTCATTAATCGGCTGACTCCCTTCTTTGAACTAGGAGAATGTGGCAGGGAAATTGGTTGCAGTCATTCTGTCAAGATCTGGTTTGTCGGTGGTCTCGACTTTCAGGAGTGAGTGGATAGGTTTGGTTGTTTCAATGTGGTCAGATTTCCATCTAAAGCTCTTGCCTGCTGCGTGTTCATTTTCTAAGTGTAAACGGGTCGACTGTGGTTTTAACTTAGTTTGTATATTGGTACAACCCTTAATCTGTCGGTGGTCTGGGTAGGGTTGTTTTTCAGTCGGTTGGAGAAACTGTTTGATTTGCTGTGTTGTTTCAGCCAATTTTTCCTGTTGAGGTGTGAAGTTGAAGTCTTTAATAAAAATTTCCCTCAGTTCATGCCAGAAGAAGGTTTCACCTCTAGCTTCCTCCATCTTATACCATTTATTGGGTAAGTCGGCTAGGGTTGAAGGGAACAAATGTGGCCAAGCTCGCTCATCTTTGTAGCCAAGTCTTCTCCACTCTGTTTCACAAGTCTTGATATGTTCTTCTTGGTTTTGACCTTGGGTAAAGATAGGGATTTGGGCTTGCTGGGTTAACTTCTTTCCACCAAACCTCTCGACAAAGTAAGTCGAAGCAGTTGTCCAGGTCTGTAGTTTTGATTGATGGATATCCCACCATCTAGCTGCTTGACCTGTAAACGTTTCAACTAAGCTTTGGATTCGGCCATGTTCTCCAATATTTCTAGATACTTATTCGATGTGCATGACTAGGGATTCCCTCTCCTTATACCTGGGTAGTTGTGTAGTGTTTAAGTTGGTTGGTTGTAAGGTAGGGCTTTCCCTGACTTTCTTTTCAAATATTTTGGGGATAATTGATACTATGAAGCACTGTCGGGTGGGTTTTTTCTATACTATTTGTATATTCCAGCACCCTCTTGCTTGTGTTTCGTAATTTTCAATCTCCCAGTCATATAATTCAGCATCTAAGTTATAACCAATTGAGTCTTGTTTACCTAAGTTAAGCTCTCCATAGATGTTTGGTTCTGTATAGTCTGTATTGTTGTGGATCTGGTAAAGTTGTCTGACATCGACTTCCTCATCAATCGGTTCAGTCCAAGGCTCTCCTTGGGATGGATGAATGGGTACAATGACCTTTTGACCATTTCCTTTTAACTTGATTCGTTCCTTGTCTAAGGAGATGGATGCTTTCATCCTTCGTCCCCAAGGTCGACCGACTAGTGCTGGGAAGGAGCTAGATCCTTCTTTTGGGTCAATAATTTCGAAATCAACCTTAGTCGAGATTCCTTTGATGGTCATGTCAACATCCTTCCAAAACCCAATGGGTTCAATGAGGCCTTGGTCGGCGAGTTTCAGATAAATTCCTAACTCATAGAGTCAAGGTCTGCCCATCTTTTCCCATGTATCCCGGGTCATGATATTTACTTGGGACCCGAAGTCGAGCACTACTTGTCGGATGTGGTAACCTTTGATTTCCAGGTCAACAAGTGGTTCGACATCGTTTTTGTCTTTTTGGTTTAGGCTGCAGATGTTTTTTGTTCATTTTCCAAGGTTGGTACCTTTTATTTCATGCAATAAGTCAATGAACTGAGCTACGGATTTGTCTGTTTGAGCGAGTTGGACTAATTGATGTATTGTGTTGGGTCGACTGTTCACGATGTCTTCTTGTCGTGCAATGTCATGAAATATGTGGGTTGCTTCTTGATATGTGTGTTTTTCCTTTATAGGGTCAGGATAACCATTTGTGTCTTTAATCTTACCGATTTGAGGGTTATCAGGTCCTGTTTTTGTGCCTTGTCGAGTGACAATATGTAAATTTTTAGTAGTTATTACTTCATGCTTTTGTACACAAGACAAGACATTAACATTTTTCTTCGTATTGATTTTCTCTAACATAGTAGGACAATACTCCAATGAGTGATCACCTACTCCACAGTGTGTACAGAATTTAAGATCAGTTATGTCCTTGTATGGACAGTCTGCGTACTAGTGACCTTCTTTGTAGCATGTGAAGCACTGGGTTGGTCGACGCGGATGTATGTCGCGATTCCCAGGGAATCGACCTCTTCCTCCATAACCCTGGCGTCAGTTGTCGTACCGGCGCTCATATCGTCGACCGTCGTATCTTTGTCCGTTCTAATCGTTTGGTGGATGGTTTTGCTCGTTATATTGCGCCACTGCATTTGTTTGGTACACCGCGTGATATTTCTGTCGATTCTTTAGGTTTAACTGATAGTCAGCGGTGTTGTGACTTTTGGTTTCGCAGATGGCGCACCAGGAAGCTTTCTCATTCTTCATATTAAATGGGCAATCTGCTGTAGAGTGATCTCTGTGTTCTTGGCAAATGTCACAAAAGGATTTAGTTTGTATGAAGCAAACGTCTTGTCGGCTATATTCATGTTGACAGTTATCCTTCGAGTGGCAGTTAGTTGAGCACTTGGTGCACCAAATCTCCTGATTTTTGAGGCTGAGCTCCTTCAGAGACTTCTATACATTCTCTAGCTGCTGTTCTAGTCAGTGGTCCGTGGGGTATGTAGGTATATCTTCATCCATATCAACCTGCAGATCTTTTGTGAGCGCATCTTCATATGTTTTGAACGCCTCCAGACTAATATGTCGACATACTTTTTGTGATAGTCCTGCAAGAAACCATTGAATTAGTAACTGTTCATCAATAACGTAATCCAATTGGCTCAGTAAATCTTTCCATCGCTTGTCATAGTCGCAGACAGATTCGCTTGGCTTTTGTGAAGTAGTTTTGAGATTCTTTGCGGCCAGGTGCTTAGCGTCTGGTGTTTTAAAGAATGACAGGAATTGCACCTTAATCTCGGATTTGGTCGCTCTGGTTTGTCTCTCGAAAAAGGTCATGTACCATGTCAAGTCCCTTTTCCTTGAGGCTCCTGCGAACTGTGCCATTTGTCGGTCTTCATCTGTAACCTGGTTTGCTTCCCAAGTCTACTCGCAGACAAACCAATGTCATCTGGGGTCTTCGTCTCCCTCATAAAGAGGAATGTGAGCTGATCCGTGACCCATGTCTGAATCACTTTTACCGCTCTCAGAAGTTGGTGGAGGTGGAGGTGGGGGTCGTGGTGAAAGTGGTGGGGTTATTGATGTAGTCGTTCCTGTGGAATTTTGGTCAATAGAACTTGCGCTCCCGTCAGTCGTCGTTTCGTGGACTTGCAGTTGGTTGATGTTGACTTCTGCTGTCGATGGTCCACTCCAAATTTGTGTTCGCAGGTTTGATTGTTTGATTTCTTCTAAAGCTGTACTTGGCGGGGGGGGCGCTCCTTCATGTGTCGGTAAGAGCAAGTGGATACTTCGGAGGGAGGGTGCCACTTGAAATGTCACCCAGTTTCCTTCCAGCAGCCGACGTATAATAAGGTGTCGACCAGTGTATGTCTCGTCACCTAGTCGGCTCCATATACTGAAGTCACCAGCTCGTAGTCGGAGGTCATCTTCAACAATAGTCTGTATTCTAGTACACGGATTCAATGGGGAAAGGGTCGTTCCTTCACTGGGAGCTCTTAGTTGGAGAGCTTCTGGCTGCTCTATCCACACTTCTTCTTATGTAGGGGACGCTCCTTGCTCCACGCCTTCTTCATGTCGGTCATGACCCGACTCTGCCGGATTGTCTTCCTTGTCGTTCTCCCTAGGGTTTTGTCCTCTGTGCAGCTCTAAGGCTCTTTCACATCTTGCCTCCCTTCTCTGGTATATTTTGTCCCTTTCGATCTTCTGGATGTCCGACATAATTTCGTACAATACTAGTCTCTTACAGTCCTCTTCGGTCGACTTCTCATTACTGGTGCCTACTAAATGGTCTGGGTTGACTAGGATCCACTATACTCTTTGTCCGACACATGACCAGCTACCCCCCCATAGCCTACCCGACACTTTTAGAAAGCCTAGATAGTTCTGTCTATTTGCTTAGGAAGTAATCCCACTCCCTTTCGGCAATGAATTTCTCCCACTTCCTCTGCTTCTCCACCCAGTTAGTGTTTGATGGTTTTTCGTACAGCAGTGGATGAGGTTCAACAATGTGTCCTGCTCCCTTCTCGATCAAGAATTTGAATAGCAAGGTCGGTAGGGAACACAAAAATTGTTCGGTGAAATCTATGTAAAATTTCTCTTTGACAGTTTCCACTGAAGTTCTGTCTTCGACTGCTTGTTCCTCACAAAAGTCGTCGGCGATTTTCTCAAACCACTCCGACAAATTTGTTCGGCCTCCTCGGATCAGTTTTTCCAACAACTGTTGTTCTTTAGTTGCGTCTGGATTTCTCATCCAGAAGTTGCTTCAAGAGTTGGGGCACTGATTCGACAAAATTTTCATGTGTCTCTGTGAAAAATCTTTCTTTTGCCTTAGCGACTGTTAATCTGTTCCTTCGTGCGTAATTTTGCAGATAGTTTGCAATTGTACGTTCCCACCAGTCCTTAATCTCCTACTCTGGTATCATGTGTGAGCATATATTTCAGTCATGTACTACCGGCAACGGAACCAATGTTGTAATCTCACAGATCACATAAGGTTACCAATAATACACACTAAAACATACATAAATATAAAGCAGAGACAAGAGACAAGAATAGGTAAGATAAACAGATTATATTATTCCAATGAGTTCATACAAGGCAGAGAACTGAACTGAGTTCTCGTTTTGGCTCAACAGCCTAATATATACAATTTACAAACGGTTACAAAATAACTACCTGTCGGTTCGGTGAACCGACACGACTTTTAGTTAGCCGACCTAATCTTCTAGTTTAGTCGGCCGACCGACTTAGTCGGTTGATCGACTAAGTCAGCCCATCGACTTAATCGGTTGATCGACTAAGTTGGTCTTCGTTCAAGTCAACTTGTTGACTTGCTCCTTCTACATTTCCCATCAAAACAATAATGAATGGGAAAATTTACCTTTGGTTCTCTTGAATAATAAGCAAATGAAAGTTATATCCACCATCACCATGAAATGACATTGAAGCTTGATATCTTATCCTGTGTGCTCCTCAACCATGGAAGATGTCCTCAATGCTGCACCTGCATAACAAAAAGAATGATGGAGATGGTGTAGATTGTGAGTATTTTCACAGGTAGGCTCGTGCTCTTGAAAAATATTGCGCGCTAATCGAAATTTTCATAAAAATGCAGTGAAGTTGCTCTCGGACAATCACAATTCACTGTTTTAACAGTCTCAAAACGCGCACGCGATATGTTCAATCACAATTAATGGGGTGGGTGCACGGCTAAATGTAATTACAATATCAACTAAATAGATTATTGTTCCATGTTCCATGACTAGTTATTCATAAATAATTGAAAATAGATTATGCAGTAAGAAGATATACTAACATCATTTTATATTAGTAATCCAAAATCCAATTTATAAGGAGAAAGTAAACTTAAATAAATTACACACAATGAGGATGAATGAGGATGAATGATGATGATGTTCATGATGTTGATGGTGATGATGATGATGATGATGTTCATGATGTTGATGGTGATGATGATGATGAGGATGATGATGATGAATGATGGTGATGTTCATGATGTTGATGGTGAGGATGATGATGAGGATGATGATGATGATGTTCATGATGTTGATGATGATGAGGATGATGATGATGTCCATGATGATGAGGATGATGATCATGATGAATGATGATGATGTTCATGATGTTGATGGTGAGGATGATGATGAGGATGATGATGATGATGTTCATGATGTTGATGGTGATGAATGATGATGATGATGTTCATGATGTTGATGGTGAGGATGATGATGAGGATGATGATGATGATGTTCATGATGTTGATGGTGATGAATGATGATGATGATGTTCATGATGTTCATGGTGATGATGATGATGATGATGTTCATGATGTTGATGGTGATGATGAGGAGGAGGAGGAGGATGATGATGTTCATGATGTTGATGATGATGAGGAGGAGGAGGATGATGATGATGTTCATGATGTTGATGGTGATGATGAGGAGGAGGATGATGATGATGTTCACCATGTTGATGGTGATGATGATGATCATGTTGTTGTTGATGATGATGATGATGATGAAGGTGATGATGATGATGAGGATGAGGATGACGATGAGGAAGGTGATGATGATGATGATGATGATGATGATGGTGAGGATGATGATGAGCATGATGA
>LPNX011040496.1:55996-66768 GCA_001517045.1 Pseudotsuga menziesii | reverse complement strand
TGATGATGTTCATGATGTTGATGGTGATGATGATGATGAGGATGATGATGATGAATGATGATGATGTTCACGATGTTGATGGTGAGGATGATGATGATGATGATGTTCATGATGTTGATGGTGATGATGATCATCATGTTGATGATGGTGATGATGATGGTGATGATGAAGGTGATGATGATGAGGATGATGATGATGATGTTCATTATGTTGATGGTGATGATGATTATGAGGATGATGATGATGAATGATGATGATGTTGATGATGTTGATGGTGATGATGATTATGAGGATGATGATGATGAATGATGATGATGTTGATGATGTTGATGGTGATGATGATGAGGATGATGATGAGGATGATGATGATGATGTTCATGATGTTGATGCTGATGATGATGATGATGATGATGATGGCAATTATGGAAATGGTGATGATGATGATGATGATGATGATGATGAAGGTGATGATGATGATGATGATGATGATGATGACGATGGTGATGATGAAGGTGATGATGGTGATGATGATGATGATGATGATGAAGATGATGAAGATGATGTCGATGGTGATGATGATGATGATGATGATGATGATGATGAGGATGATGATGACGATGTTCATGATGTTAATGGTGATGATGATGATAAGGATGATGAAGGTGATAATGATGATGATGATGATGACAATGACGACGATGGTGATGATGTTGATGATGATGATGTTCATGATGTTGATGTTGATGATGAAGATGAAGATGATGATGACGATGATGATGAAGATGAACATCATGATGATGAAGATGAACATGATGATGATGATGATGATGATGATGATGATGATGAAGATGAACATGATGAAGATGATAATGATGATCATGGCGATGTTGATGATGATGATGATGGTGATGATGATGTTGATGATGAGGAAGGTGATGATGATGAGGATAATGATGATGACAAGTATGGTGATGACGATGATGTTCATGATGATGACGACGATGATGGTGATGATGATGATGTTCATGATGTTGATGGTGATGATGATGATCATGTTGATGATGATGATGATAATGATGGTGATGATGAAGGTGATGATGACGACGAGGATGAGGATGATGATAATGATGATGAGGATGATGATGATGATGATGATGATGATGGCGATGGTGATGATGATGATCATGTTGATGATGATGATGATGATGCTGATGATGATGAGGAAGGTGATGATGATGATGATGATGATGATGATGAAGTTGATGATGATGATGATGGTGATGATGATGAAGATGAAGATGAAGATGATGATGATGATGATGATGATTAAGATTAATATGATGAAGATGATGATGATAAACATGGTGATGTTGATGATGATGATCGATGATCAATGATCATGGTGATGATGATGATGACGATGAAGATGATTATGAAGATGATGAAGATGATGATCATGTTGATGATCATGATGATGATGACAATGGTGATGATGATGATGATGAGGATGATGTTGATGACAACGATGGTGATGATGATGTTCATGATGTTCATGGTGATGATGATGATCATGTTGGTGATGATGATGATGATGAAGTTGAAGATGACGAAGATGAAGATGATGATGAACACTATTTTTGGTTTTACAAAATGCGCACGCGATTTGTCTCCACATAACGCAAACACGTTTTGTTTCTATACAACGCACACATGTTTTGTTTAGCTAAATCGTGCTCACGTATTATTTAAATTCAAAAATTTATTCCCTCCAAATGATAAGGCTGAGCCTCCACCCATGCTTTTGTGGAATTCCTATGCCTATGTGTCTTCTTTGTACTTTGCTTCGGATTCAACATGCCTGTGCCTTGGAGTATGATCAACCATGGCTAATTCAACATTATATCCAAATTTTCAATATGCTCATGTTTAGCGGTTCGTCTGATTATGCTGCACACCTCCATTTTTTATGAGATTTTAGAAATAGATATGGTTTTTTTTGCAGATTCTAAATATGTAAATTTTAACAAGAATACATAATTTTTTCTATTTTTTTCTTATTTATCTTCTGTCATCACTCCTCAACTCAAAAAACACACTGGTAGTGTTTCATCCATATCTCTTTCATTTCTCAACCATTTAAAAAAAAAATTGTATGGTGCACTAAAGAACACCAATCTCTACTTGTTATAAAAATCCCATTTCCAAATAATTGCATTAAGACATTCAAATTCTGCACCCACAAATGATGTACCATTTTCGAGGTTTGATCTCTTAGATAATTAAAAAAAAAATTTAAAAATATTATTTTTATTATTGGAAAAATAGTCGTGCATTAGTCCTATATGTTCTGTATATGTATACCGGTTTTCGTAAGTTTATTCCATCATTTAGGCACTCAGACGCTGCACCCACAAAAACATATACCTTATAATTTGTCACAAAAATAAAAAGTGCCCGTTAAAATTTATCTAACTTTAGATAGTTAACAACATTTTCAATAGAAAAAATATATATATTTGGAAAGGTCATTCAATTTCCTACATTTCTTGTTTTTAACTGATTGTAAGATTCATTGTGTAAGTGTCTCAAAATATCCATGCAAGTTGATGGATGTCTGTTTTTTCAGTTTTGTATTGCATCTGACACGCCAAAAGAGACCCTCAACTTCTTGCACACACCATGGTGTCAAACTATGTTGAACCTTTTCTCGAATTAGAGGAATTTTTAACGTTTCATAAAATGAGATATTGGATCTATATTTATTTAAATCTTCCACTGGATCATATTCTAGCTTAGGTATCCTTATGTCTTTGAGTATTGAACTTGTCATTTGAAGAGAGTTACTATTGGGATTTGATGTAGATGGATGATCCTAAGTTTGTTTCCCCTTCCTGCGAGTGTTATAGGGGTGTTGTATAACATATGTGGTTTCAAGATCATCCTCTTCATAATTCCCTGGCAATTCCAAGAAGTGATTAATAGTATGAGTATGTTGGTGATCTTTGTTTCCAGGTAATTGCTCATTATCTTCAAGCTTTTCATTAAATCTTGTTTCATTCCTATCAGAGGGAGGTTGTCGATTGACTAGTAAATATTTTAGAACACAAACGAATTCATTGATTTTCATCCCTTATGAAGGAGGTGTATGTTGGTTTGGGGCGGATGGTAAGGTTTTTTGTAAGGATTCCTAAAATATCCACAATTGGATGGACCCTCACCTGTAATTTTCTTCAAATCTACTACTTTGTTATAACCAATGTTCTTTAATGCAAATGGCATAACATGATACATTAATCTGTTTTATGTGATCCAATGTTCTTTCATGCAAATGGCATAACATGATACACTAAATTTTAGGAAAATGATACGAATAATGGCCATATGATTAGATGGAGTAAAGTTTAATACAAGGATGATAATAGAAAGTGACTCTAGTAATGATGAGCCTAATATAAATGAAGCTAGATGGAGTTGTAAAGCCTAAGAGATTGTATAAGTTCTTGGAAGTCTTCTATGTTATCTAGTTTCTCACATGGGATACAAGGTAAAGGTGAAGGAGTGTGTAAATGGTGCAACCGTATGGTGTATACATGTACTTCAATAAACAACAATGTAAAAAAATTCATGTAGTTTTTTTGTAGGATAATTTTTGAGAGAAGTTAAATCACATGTCTTATGATTCTAGTGATATTCAACTCAAAATGAAACTAGGCCTTCCAAAACCTCTCAAGAGTAAATGTTTAAGCCCCCTAAAGATGGCTAGTGAAAATAAGATAGAGTTAATTAAATTTGAAAAGGAACTAGGGCCATATTCTAGCAATCAATGTAGAGTTTAAAAGAATGTAGAGTTTAAAAGAGATCAATCAAACAAACAAAAACAATTATACATCATCATTTACACACATTCCATAGCCTATTGGCACTTGTTGTACAAAAATTCGAACGAAGTTGAAAATACAAGGAATATTCGAGATGGTAGAAGTTCGATACACTCAACCATTTATTTACTGAATTTTATTTGTAATAAAAAATATTTACCAAAAAGAAAGTGACAAACCTTATATTAAATATTAAATGGAATACTTTTAATGATATAATATGTAAAAATTCATTGTAAATTCTTTTATTGTATCTCTCATATTAAGCTTTATTTACAAATGATAATCCAAGTTGTGTTCTAGTTGTGTTTAGACTAATGGATTAAGATGGTTTTTTTTTAATTGAAATTACAGGTTTTTACTCCTATAATTTTAATTTTAGTTGTACTTGATTTTTTTTCATACAAAAACCTCCTATAATTTTAGTTGTACTTAATTTTTTTTCATACTTATTTTTAATGGTATTAGAATCTTGTTACTATGTGCTTGACTCCATAATCTTAATTTATAAATAGAAAGACAACAAAAAAAAATCAAGTAAATTTAGGCTACTTTTTTCAAACTAAATTTATCTAAAAATTGATTGCACCAATAAATGATTAAACATAAGAATTGTTTTCTTTTAAGCAATATAATCAATTCAATAAGTAATATACACCAATTAACCAACAAATGATATACACCAATTAGATAAATTGTAAAGCTAAACATCTAAATGCTACTTAAGAAAAGGACAATTCAAACAGGTTATTATATAGAAAATCATTCATAGTTGAGAAGGCTAAAAATGTTCAAAACCCTAATTTCTCATCATCTATCTAAAAGACATTTTAAGATATACATCACTTTTAATATGTTTAATTTTTTTAATATCTTAATTTAATTTTTTTTTCAAAAATCTATATTTTAAAAATATTAAAAATCTTACATATAGTTTATTTAATCATTATTAAATTAAGTTTTATTAATCTATTTTTTAAAATAATAATTTTATAGCTCCCTTCAAACTTAAATCAAACTAACATTATAAATTTAAAAATTATAATTCTCAAATCCCCACTCAAACACAAACACAGAAAACATAAATTATAATGGTATTAAAAAACAATGTAAAATAAACTTTGAAAATTGTTCAATTATTAAATTAAGTTTTATTAATCTATTTTTTAAAATAATAATTTAATAGCTCCCTTCAAACTTAAATCAAACTAACATTATAAATTTAAAAATTATAATTCTCAAATCCCCACACAAACACAGAAAAAAAAAAAAAAAAACATGATGATATTAAAAAACAATGTAAAATAAACTTCGAAAATTGTTAAATTATTAAATTAAGTTTTATTAATCTATTTTTTTAAATAATAATTTTATAGCTCCCTTCAAACTTAAATCAAAGTAACATTATAAATTTAAAAATTATAATTCTCAAATTCCCACAGAAAAAAAAATATTATAATGGTATTAAAAAACAATGTAAAATAAACTTATAAAGTCTACATAGGTGTACATACACTACCCCCAAGAGGAAACACATACTCTTAACCATTAGGCCCACTCATAGACTTCGAAAATTGTTTTCTACCGATAAACTTAAAAAATTGTACACATTAAATAATAATATTTCACATTTTACAATACACAAAACCATACGATGTAAAAAAAAACTAAAAACATGTTTTTAAATAATTAATATACGAAATTTTGAATAATGCGATTTATAACAACCACAAGTTAAAATAATAGTCCCAAAACCATTAAATTTTATTTAAAGAAAAAGAATTTAAACATTCGTAACATCTTCACCCTTGAAAAGTGAGAGCGAGAAATACCCATAAAAATCGGAGGTGGTGTAACAGACAGCTTACAGGCATGCAGCAAAGGGGAGGATTTCCTCTTGCAGAGGTTTTATTAAGTCAATCCCTAGTTTTGAAAGCCAGACCTCCTAGCTGTAATCAACGAGGGAACCATGTGGTGCATTTAAGCTGTCTGCTCATGTTTCCAAGCAGAATAAATGGAATGAAAGAACATTAATATCCACCATGGCCCTCCCTACCATATTCTATGTTTTCTGTCTTGGAATCAACTACAAAAGAGGACAAGAATGTACTTTAATTCAAGAATGTTCATCTGACTGACACCTACCTATTATATTTCTGAACATCTTTGTCAACTGTTTCAACTCTCCAACTGAGTTGCGCAAACCATGCAATCTCCTGGAGTCAGAAAGAGTGAATTCCTTTAAGGTCTTCACTATCAGGTTACTGAGTGAAGCCGACAGCATTTTCAAACAAGGGCTTTCCAATTTTAGAGGTTCGAGACGTCATAGCTCTTCAATATCTTTTGGTAGTACTCTAAAGCTTGTACGCTTGCTGTGCCACTTGGGGAGGCAGTGCATTCATTTCCAAACAGAATGAAAAGTCTAATGATACAAGTGAGGTGATATTCCAAGCGTTTCTTGAGAGATGCTCAACTTAGGAGCAACCTGCCAAACAGAGATGCTCAGGTCGAATTAAATTCCTAAAGGAATGTGGCAGCTTATTTGGCAAATCGGAGCTACAAGACCAGTCAAGATCTTGAAGGTTTGTAAGAGATATCATGCTTTCTTCTTTTGGAGGTGCTACAACTGCCCTGTAGATTATGGTATCTGTGAAAGGCCAACAGAAACATGCAGAGGTGCCTGCAAGGAATATCTTTAACGGTTAGATACCATTATTTTCATTTAGAAATCCCACTACCTCCCTACTAACTGTATGTACGTTGGTAAAGCACGAGCAATTTAACGTGGAAGAGTGAAAAATAAACCCACAACATTGTTTAAAAAATTAGACGTACCTGATTTTCACTTTGCCATAATGTTTATAATATTTTTCCCTTGGTAACTTGTTTATTGGAAGCCAGGAAGGAGTAGGGACAATTATATATGAGATCTGGTGAATGCCCGTGGCCAGTAAATATGCTTTTCAGACAATAACCCACTGCCTTAAGCAACTGCAACCTGCTTAGATCGACAATCATTACTTTATTGTTAGTCACAAGCTTGACATGTTTGCAAAGTTTAAGAATTCACAAATTGACACCAAAAGCAAATTTGAGAACACAAAACTTGAAAACACTTACCGATTGATAGATCGAACACATTCTGAAGAGTAAGGTTAGCCTCATGATAATCAGTACTTTTATAATTATCATTGTTCAGGACATATAGTGAGGAGAATAGTTTAAATATTGGTTTGTCACCAGGCGTTACTGTATCATCTTCGTCATACAAATATCAAATACATCTAACAAAGTTCTTCCTCTTGAAGACTGTAAGTTGCCAATGTTGTAAGCTTACACTCCTGACCTAATTCATGCTGTCCAGTATTCTCATCCGTCTAGGGTCAATAAGATGTGAAGCTTTGCCTACATCAACATAAACTGGGGATGTCCAGATGTATGGAAATTTTGAATTTTTGTTTTATTTGCAACACGGTCAAAAAATCTTCCTAAGTGATAACTGAAACCTTGAAACCTTTGCACCAGCTAGATCCAGCTACAAATAGTACATGAAAAACACGATATGGAACGTATGTGCACTCCCTCCACTAGGTGAACGAATTGTAGCAGGCCGAGTCATCAAAGAAAGCTCAACTTTATCGAGAAGTTCTCATCCATCTACATTCATGGTCGAGATTTTATGGACAAGAGATGTTAAATCTTGGCCTCCTTTGTGCCCTTTGATTGTGTCACACGGCGAACTTTTCACATTATAGAACAAGCCAGTATCAGAGCCATGAAGAAGCATGCAAGACAAGTAATAGCTTGCATGAGCAATCCAGTGATAAACAAGACTCGGTGCTCAGAACTCCGAAGTCTGAGGTTCAGGGCGAGGCCGAAGGCAAAGGCAAGGTCAAAGGCTAAAGCTCTTGCATTAATGGGATGAGGGAAAACCTGTGCTGGTTGACCTTGAAGATGATAACATTAAGTCTAATGCCAAAGAAGATGTTTTTCACGTCGGGGCCACGATGGTTAAGAAATATATTGTAGTTAAGAAATATATTGTAATGGTAGTTGGGAGAAAACTGACTTTCTCCTTCCAGATGCAGATGATGGACAGGCCATTTCCAATAGGGGTATGTAAATCGAGACAGAAATAGAAATTGGCTCGGAGGAAGCTTTGGATGCTCGATGAGATCGATGCAAAATGGGAGAAAGAAACCTATTGGACTCTGAGTAGCGCTCGGAGAAATTTGCAAAAGATTGTAATGGAGGTGCAAAGAAAAAAACCTGTGTGAGATCCAAAAGCATGTGGGCATCCCGGAAACGTAAAGAGGGGCCAAAGCATGTGGGCATCCAAGTAACGTAAAGAAGTAGCGATTGGCATGTGGTCACAGCGATGGGAAGTTATAATGCAGTCCAAGCTCCCCACTCATAACAGACGCGGCTATCACGCAGGTTCCATGCAGTGAAACAGTAAGTAGCTGATAAGAAAACCAAAGCAATGATTAAAATTAGCAAAACTGAAGGCAAAAGAAAAAAAAATTACGGGGCAGGGCAAAACAATGTACCCATATTGGATAGGAAGGTGGCACTCAAAGCAGCAATGAGAACGCAGTCGGAGGAGAACGTTAGGGCATGATTGTCCACAGAGATTGCTGCAGGCAGGTGATGACAGGCATCTACCTTTGGTATGCAAAACAAAACAACGGCCGCGACATCGGAGGGAGAGGGTTAAAAAAACGCCATGACACGCAGCCTGTCGCAGGTCGTGGCAGAGGGTGAGAGTAGAAAGGCACGCAGACGCTCAGGCAAACGGTCGTGGGCGCGAATCGAATATAGCTGAGAGGTGAGCACTGAGCAGGAGCGAGCAGAAATTTAAAAAGAAAAAAACACTTGGCAGGCTCGTCGCGTTGGAGAGCAGAAGAGAGACACCACAGTTAGAGCAGAGGCCGTTACGCCCAGGCACGAGAGATTCGCAGCAGTGATTCCTTGTGGCAACCAACGCGGAGCAGCTCGGCTCGAACACCGGTCGACCAACAAAGATGACAGGAAATGGAAACGCCAACAGAAGCACACGACAGTGACAGAGCAGCAGTCCGCAGTCTGAGGGACCGACATAGGAGGAACAGTTACACCAACAAGCGACTTCGAATTAGGCGTTTGAGTGGACGGCCGGCCTTAAAAAAATTTGTGATAATTGGCGGCAACTGGCTTGAGTTTTGTAAAATAATCGTGAGCTTACTGAAGAATCACATAACAACATAGAAAACACATGCTGGACAAAACCCATAAGAATAATCACTTCCATGCATTAACATTCACGTAATCTGGATTGATATAGATTACATGAGGTCATGTTCCGTGCAATCTTGAAGTAGGGTTGATTAGGTTCATAATCAGGAAAACAATAATCTCTCTCTTTTGCGATAAATATTAATTATTTTTCTTATTTTAAATGTTTTAATGTTAAGCAGGATTTTAGGGTTTATTAAAATGTAATAGGTTAATTATTATTATTTTTGTGTTATTATTATAGTTTAGGTATTATTATTATTATTTTTGTAGTATTATTAAAATGTATAGGTTAAGTATTATTATTTTTGTGTTAAATAATAATACATGAAATAATATTTACATTATTTTATACAACAATATGGATATGACGAGCTTTAGGTCTCATGGCTAATTATGTACTCATTTACAATATATTGAGACTTAACCATTTATATCACCATTTTTAAGGTCTTCACATTATTCATTGTGGATATCTTTATTTGCTTTCAAGCATATAAGAGGAAACAAGCATTTGATCACACATATTTGATTATAGACATCAACTTCCATCTTTAACTTCTAACAATCACATACAAAAAAGCTTCTTTAAGGGTGTGTGCAAGCTGATGAGGGTCTCTTTTGATGCATCCATCAACTTACATGGATATTTTGAGACACTAACACAATGAATCTTGCGATGAGTAAAAAATAAGAAATGTAGGAAATTGAATGACGTTTCCAAATATATAATGTTTTTCTATTGAAAATGTTGTTAACTATCTAAAGTTAGATATTTTTTAAGAGGCACTTTTTACTTTTGGGACAAATTATAAGGTATATGTTTTTGTGAGTGCATCCATTGAGTGACTAAATGATGGAATAAACTTACCAAAACTGGTAGACATATAAAGAAAATATAGTACTAGTGCACGACTATTTTTCCTATAGTAAAAATATTTTTATTTTTTTATTTTTAAATTATCTAAATGATCAAACCTTGAAAATGGTATGTCAATTGTGGGTGCAGCGTTTGAATGTATTAATGCAATTATTTGGAAATGGGTTTTATAGCATGTATAGGTTGGTGTTCTTTAGTGCACCATACAATTTGTTTTCAAAATGGTTGAGAAATGAAAGAGATATGGATGAAACACTAACAATGTGTTTTTTGAGTTGAGGAGTGATGACATAAGATAAACAAGAAAAAAATAGAAAATATTATATATTCTTGTTAAAAATTACATATTTGGAATCTGCAAAAAAAACCATATCTATTTCTAAAATTTCATAAAAAATGGAGGTGTCCAACATACTATAACCAACAGCTAAACACGAGCATATTGAAAATTTTGATATAATGTTCAATTAGCCATGGTTTATCATACTCCAAGGCATAGGCATGTTGAATCCGAAGCAAAGTCCGAAGCAGACACATAGGCATAAGAATGTCATGTCAGCATGGGTGGAGGCTCGGCCTTATCATTTGGAGGGAATACATTTTTGAATTAAAAAAAAAATGCACTTGTTATATTAAAGAAACACAAGTGTGGGTTTTATTGAATCATAACATGTGCACGTTGTATTGATGCAAAACGAGTGCACGTTTTATCGAAGTACAATGCGTGCGCATTTTTAAAT
>LPNX011040496.1:22401-46551 GCA_001517045.1 Pseudotsuga menziesii | reverse complement strand
AGCCCACAAAATAACATTTCAGTACAGCCTGCAAGGAATCAACGCAGCCCACGAAGGAGCTACACAGAACAGCCCACGAAGGAGCTTCACAGAACAACCACGAAGGAGCTTCACAGAACAACCACGAAGGGCAATGTAACACAGCCCACGAAGGAGCTACACAGAATAGCCACGAAGAGCAGTGCAATAACAGCCCGCAAAGGAACAATACAACGCTGCTACGAAGGAGCAGTATAATTACAGCCACAAGGGAGATTTACAACACAGCTCACGAAGGAGTAACCCAACGCAGCCCACGCAGGAGCACAACGAAGGCGGTTACAAACCAGGCTACCTCCAAGCAAATCGACCTGCAAATAAACTAGGGTTTGGACAGTGCAAGACTCAAAGCCCGCAGGCGAGAAGAACTGAAGTGTTTTGGGAGGCAAGTCAACTTATATGGCCAATGCATGGCGAGGAACCAGCCACGTTATCCCTTAAATTTTTACCAAGAAGTGGGTCGAGCCCTAATGTTACGTATCCTTGTGATTGCCAACAAAATCATTTCAGGAATGTTCCATATTATCACTGTTGACAGCATAATCATAATGTGGAAGGCGTTATATCATTACCCTTCAACCTTGACCTGCATAAGGTCAAACATCCCAACGTTAATAATCTTATATGAAAACAATATTACATTGAAATATGTTTAAACCATATCTTATGATATATTAACCATCGTGTAGTATATTATTACATTCAACAAAGCATTATAACCTTATAGTAAGGGCTTTGTAAAGTTAAAACCATTAATTTTGATCCTCATAATAAAACTACGAACTACAAAGATGATTTGTTTTTATTAAGTTCAGTTCAGTAATTGGTGAGTAGAAGTTACTTTGGGAGACCTCATTTGAGGCTAGTTCATTTGATTAGGGTATAATCAATGAACTTAAATTACAAGTCTAATGAAAACTAATGGTAGAATTATAGACGCATAAATTAAACAGTATATACATTACGACCAATAACCAGAACGTAATAACGTTAACAAGGAGTCTAGCCCATGTTTTTACTTGTCAAGTATTATTATTTATGAGTTATTTTCTCCATGAATGACCATGTGAGACATGGGAAATAGTTCGTATCATGAATTATATCTTTATAAATGTCCTTGACCGTAATTATTCTAGAACTCTGTTGAATTACATGGATGGAACTGGTGATAATAATCATTCAAATAAAGGGGCGACATTTAAAACTGTAATGGCCTCTCATCAACCTTTGAATTTTGCTAATGAACTTCACTAGTAATTTCAATAAATTTTATTGGCAGTGATGGAAAAGAAAATATATATAAACTGCTATCATTATCTCTGAATATCTTTTTAACTGAAGAGTTCATAGATATATCGGGAAATGACAATTCTTATCTCTAGTGTCTTTAAACCTTTCTCATCATATTTTGCTTTATATCAAAAATGAATAAAGGAGGCTATACCTGTAGAAGCTGAATAGTCCGTTTAACATGCATTTAGTTCTCTACTGAAAAGCACTTGAAACAGCATATGATTTATTTTACTCTAGAATGATCTGTTAGCAGCAATCCCAAAAACTTTACCTGTCAATCTGTAAGATAAAGGAAAACTATGTGCGTTAGCTTTATAGCTAAGTAAGCCCAGTCTAACGTAGTTTATCCACATGCTGTTGCAAACAGAGAACATTTTAGAAAACTGAGGAAAGATAAACTCAACTAACATTCCAACCAAGTAATGATCTTACAGTTACAAGGTAAATAGCATTAACTAAACAGTATTTAACGATTGTGTAACATACAATTATGCTATTTAAAATTTTTTAAATTTCCTGTAATTTTGGGGTCTTGACAGCACTGTCCTCAGTGCTTTACAAAATTGACCAAAATGCTACACTGGTATCGCCTCAGTGTTCCACAAAATTGAACAAAAATGGATATGCCAATCGCATGGCATCCTCCAGCTCCCAAGTAGCCTCTTCAGGTCTGTAGTGCTCCCATTGCACCTTTACCTGACCAATGGCTCAGTTCCGGAGCATCATGACCTTCCTGTCGAGGATGCGCATTGGCTCGATTCAGAACTCTCCCTCGGGTTCCACTTGAATAACATCCCAATTTATCACATGGTTAGGATCATGTACATATCTCTTAAGCAAAGAAACATGAAAAACATTATGAGCTCTAGTGCTAGCAGGCAATGCAAGTCTATATGCAACTGGCCCTATTATTTCAAGCACTTCAAATGGCCCACAGTATCTCGGTGACAACCTGGCACAACTTCCAAGCTTCAAGGAACCCTTCCTTGCCCTCACTCTGAGGTAAACATGATCCCCAACTCTGAACTCCCTGTTCACCCTATGCTTATCTACATAGATTTTCTGCCTGTCCTGTGCTGCTTTCAGCTTCTGCCTGATCTTTACAACCTCTTGCTCCATTTCCTTGAGCAATTCTGGTCCAAGCACAATCATGTTCACTGGATTATCCCAAGTCACTGGTGTCCTACACCTTCTTCCATACAAAGCTTCATACGGACTCATCCTCAAGGATGCTTGATGTCCATTGTTATAAGAAAACTCTACCAAGTGTAAGTAATCTTCCCACTTGGTTGGTTTGTCCATCACATACATGCGAAGCATATATTCAAGCACCTGATTAACTCTCTCTGTCTGCCCATCTGTCTGAGGATGGTATGCAGTGTTGAAGTTTAGCTTTGTACCCAAGTCTGCAAACAACCCCTTCCAAAAGTTGGAAGTGAACTTGACATCTCTGTCAGAGACTATTGCCTTCGGCAATCCATGCAATTTGAATATCTCCTTCATGAAGATCTTTGCAATGTCGTCAGTCTGATGCGTAGACTTAACCAGTATAAAATGTGCTGCCTTTGTCAACTTGTCCACCACAACCATGATGGAATCATGTTGTCTCCAAGTCATTGACAATCCTGTAATAAAATCCATGGAAATAACTTCCCATTTCCATTCCGGAACTGGCAAAGGCTGCAACAAACCCGCTGGATGTTGATGCTCAACCTTTACCTGTTGACATTTCATACACCTTGAAATGTATTTAGCCATGTCCTTTTTCATACCTAGCCAAAAGTACTGCTTTCTAGCTGTAGCAATTGTCTTCTGATATCCTGGGTGACCAGAAAATGGAGCTTGATGGATTTCATCCATAACAACTCTCCTCAAACCTGCTACATCTGGAATATAAATTCTACCTTTATAAGTGAGAAGTATATATTCTTCCAATTTATATCCATCATACCTTTTCTCAAGACTTTGCTGCTGCAATTTGTCTTTTACCTGCTCATACAATTCATCTCCAGCAACCTGACTAACAATTTGTTGCCTCAAATTTGATTGG
The DNA here is from genome assembly GCA_001517045.1 of Pseudotsuga menziesii. Classification (NCBI taxonomy): domain Eukaryota; kingdom Viridiplantae; phylum Streptophyta; class Pinopsida; order Pinales; family Pinaceae; genus Pseudotsuga; species Pseudotsuga menziesii. The sequence continues at coordinate 43,169 of LPNX011040496.1, read as the reverse complement.
AAAATACTGAGAGATGCCACATGCATTTCCTGCACCTTCCTGCTGAGTGCATCAACTACCTTATTCTCCTTTCCTTTTATGTGCTTGATCTCAAAATCAAACTCACATAAAAACTCCATCCATCTTGCTTGCCTAGCATTCAGAGTAGGCTGATCAAATAGATACTTCAGACCACAATGGTCTATCCTGAGCTCAAATCTCCTACCCATCAAGTAATTCCTCCACATCTTGAGAGCATATACTATGGCTACAAGCTCTAGATCATGAGTGGCATAGTTCTTCTCATGTTCCTTTAGCTTTCTTGACTCATAACATATCACATGGTTGTCCTGCATAAGGACTCCTCCAAGCCCTTGTCCACATGCATCGGTACATACCACAAAATATTTCTCTGGATCTGCAACCTTCAATACTGGTGCACTGCTGAGAAGATTCTTCAACTGCTGGAAGCTTTCTTCACACCTCGATGTCCATTCGAACTTCATCCCCTTCTTTTGCAAAGAAGTGATTGCATGTGCAACTTTGGAGAATCCCTCAATGAATCTCCTGTAGTATCCTGCAAGTCCCATAAAAGATCTTACATCTGTCACATTTCTTGGAGCAGGCCAATTCATAATGGCTTCTATCTTTTCAAGGTCCACAGATATACCTTCCTCTGAGATAATGTGACCCAAATACTGAATTCTATCTCTATAGAAGTCACACTTGCTTAGTTTTGCATACAAATGATGCCCCTTGAGCAATTTCAATGTCAATCTCAAATGCTCTTTATGTTCTTCCTCATTCTTAGAATAAACAAGAATGTCCTCAAGGAAAACAAGAACAAACTTATCCAAATACCTGCTGAAGACACTATTTATAAGGCACATAAATGTAGCTGGTGCATTTGTGAGACCAAATGGTACCACTACAAACTCATAATGCCCATATCTTGTTCTGAAGGTTTTCTTATGAATGTATTCATCCTTGATTCTCACCTGATGATAACCAGACCTCAAGTCAATCTTGGAAAATACCCTTGCTCCTCTCATTTGATCAAAGAGGTCATCAATCCTAGGCAAAGGATATTTATTCTTCACGGTAACCTTGTTCAATTGTCTGTAGTCAATACATAACCTGAGTGTACCATATTTCTTCTTTACAAACAGAACTAACGCTCCCCAAGGGGACACACTCGGCCAGATATACTTCTTTTCCAATAAATCTTGCAATTGCATCTTCAATTCTAGCATCTCCGGTGTACTCATCCTGTAGGGTGCCTTGGACACTGGTGCTGCTCCTGGCACAAGTTCAATTGTGAAATCAATGTCCCTCTTTGGAGGAAGCCCTAGAATCTCATCAGGAAACACATCCCTGAATTCCTGTAACACTTGATAGTCCTCCAACCTAGGAGTTTCATCTCTCGATTCCTCCAAAATCTGAGCTGCATACAACTGGCAACCCTTCCTACAGAACTTCTTTATCTGCATTGCTGAAACCTGCCATACTGAAATCACCTTTGGAATGCCTTTCACAACTACTAGGTTCCCTTCTTCATTCATGCATTCAAAAGCATTATTGTAGCAATCAAGCTTCACCCTGTGAGCTTCTAACCAATCCATTCCAATGAGAACATCATAGGAACCAAGCAGTAGAAAATTCAGATCTACACAAGTGGCCAATCCATTCATAACCAATGGACATTTCTCTGCCACTTCACTGACCTTTCTTTTAGTTCCAGTGGCTAGCTGAACTAACCAAGACTTCCTATGCTTTACTTTCTTAAAAGCACAAATCTCCACTATTCTAGGAGTAATGTAACTGTGCATAGAACCAGGGTCAATCAAAATAGAAACAGATTGCTCAAAAATCTTACCTGCTACTTCAACCATAGCTGACTGGTGATCTGCTTGGCGGTCCTCCAATGCTGCATAGATCCTAGGAACTGCCCTTGCTACTTGACCTACTGTTTCTGCTTCTTGAATGTTATAAGATGGCCTTACACTCTCATTCTCAAGTGGACAATTCCTGTGCATGTGGGGTCCACCACATTTCCAACATTGAAGTGGCCCTCTATTCTGTTGTGGATCCTTAGGCTGTTCTCCTACCGTTCCAACTGGTTTACTCGCAGCTTGAGATGGCTGCTTCTATTGATTCCTGAAGTTAGAAGGTTTGAAACCTTTCTTCCTTTGGTCAAACTTCTCGTTCTTCTTGTCCTTCCATGCCTTATTGTAATCTGGCTTACCTTTGCTTTGCTCATAGCAATACTTATCCTTTCTTATTGCTTCTTCAAGAGTTCTAGGTTCATAAAACTCAATTCTATCTTTGTATGGCTGAGGTAATCCACTCAGAAAATGCTGGGCCTTTACTTTTTCATCTCGGATGTACCATATATACCTCAACAGCTCCAAGAACTTATTTGCATATTCTTCCATGGTCTGTTGTCCCAATCTCAGCTCATGGAACTCTTTAATCTTGTCATCATAATACCTATCAGATAGGTATTTCTGCTAGAAATACTTCTTGAACTGTTTCCACTTCAGTCTCCTTTCACTGATCCTCTTTACTTGTTTAAAGTGTTCCCACCAAATGGATGCTCTTCCATTCAGATTGAATATGGAAACTCTTGCCTTCATGTTTCATGAATAATGCTGCACTTGAAAGTACTTCTTTATTCCAAGAAGCCAAGCTTTGGCCTCTTGTCCAGTCTTTATCTCGCCATCAAATGTAGGAGGTTTAGCTTTCTTAAATTCACCTTGAGAGCTGTACCTATGGTGTCTCTTTCTTTTCCTTTTATGAGAAGAAGAACTTGAATCCCCGCTGGATTCTTCAGAATTAGATAAGCCACTAGAAGTCCTTCTCCTCCTCCTGGTACTGCTCTTATTGCCTTCTATCCTTGTTGTACCTCGTCCAGAGTCTATCTTTCTTTGCAAGTCTGTCAAAGTCTGCAACATAGCAGCATTCAATTGATGCTGCTCTTCCTGGGCTTTAATCAAGCTTCTCATGGTAGCTGCAACATCTAATGGTGTCCCCTGGAATCGCCTTCCATTGGACTCAATGTCATCATTTCTATTACGGACATTTTCTCCCATGGCATCTTCTGCTCGCTCATAAGAATCCCGAGCATCATACCCATCATGGGTTCTCATACTGAACCACCACTTACTTGTCAAACTGCACTACCTGGAATACTTCCCTTGAAAGTGACTATGATTCTGCAAGCATGTTAATAACACAAATGTTAGATGCATAACATTGATATAAAACAACATTACTTACCTTCTCCTGGAATATTCATAAAATAACAAGTTAACCCAAACATAGAATTTTCTTCCTCAAGAATGTCTGTCTGGAGGGGACGACGGGGGTCAAGGGGGCTTGCCCCCTTGTGGCTCTCGCCACTGTAGGGCGGGTCGAGGGCAGCGCCCTCATTTTTATTTTATTTTTGGTAAATTATTGATTTTCATGCAATCCGGTGCATAAGCTCGCTGCCTCTTTTCTCCTTTTTAGCCCTGAAATTTCACTGGAAAAACCACTAAAAAATGGTCAAAATTCATTAGGAAATCCTACTGAAAACTCCACATTTTCTCTTTGTAGAATCGGATCCCAATTCCTCTAATTCCTCCATAGAATCAGCTCACAATTCCTCTATTTATTCCGCAACGACGGCTCTCGGAACACTTTCTCTTCCGCAACGGCGGCTCTCGGAACACTTTCTCTTCCGCAACGGCGGCTCTCGGGACACTTTCTCTTCCGCAACAGCGGCTCTCGGAACACTTTCTCTTCTGCAACGGTGGCTCTCGAAACACTTTCTCTTCCGCAACAGCGGCTCTCAAAACACTTTCTCTTCTGCAACGACGGCTCTTGGAACACTTTCTCTTCTGCAACGGTGGAACGCCAAACCATTATTTCTTCCGATCGGCGTCGACAGTCTTTCTCGTCAGAAGACTTAACGCTTTGGCTTCCGCAACGACAGAACACCAAATACTAACTTCTTCTAATCGGCACTTAGAACAATTTTAAACTTTCAGCTTCGGCGGCCTTTCTGGTCAAAAGCCTTAGTGCTTTTGGATTCTGCAATGGTGGAAGTTCACTTCGTCAACTCTTCCGATTGGTGAACTAACTTTGAACCTTAACCTTTTTGACATGTCGGCGATCGGAGGACTTTCCCGTCATAGGACTTAACGGTTTGGACTTCCGCAATGGCAGACGGGAAACCTCTAACTCTTCTACTACAGTGGAAGCCCACTTCACCAACTCTTCCGCAACGGTAGAAGTCAACTTCGCTAATTGTTCCGATGGGGAACACTTAGTCCATTTTTTGCGTTTTCTTCAACCGTTCCGTCGGCATGCTTCTGCTACGGCGAGAGTCCTTCCCCGTCAGAAGACTCAGCGGTTTGGACTTCTGCAATGGCAGATGGGAGACTTCTAACTCTTCCGTAAGGACGGAAGTCTTTCCCGCTGGTGTCCCGACTGCTCAACACTGAGACCATTTTTTGTAGAATTTACAGTCTGATTTCCGCTAGGCAGAGAGGAATACTACCTCTATTAGTTTCTCCTTCTTGGCCCATAGAGGCCCATTGTTGTCAACATTGATCTGATACCATACTATCACATCCCCATGCCTCCGACCGGCTAGGAGGACGCGATCACCATGGCGTTAACCATGCGGGCTAAGAGCCCATGAACATGTACATGAACAAAATTGCTGAAACAAGATGCTTAAACAAGAACTTTAAACTAGAATATATACACACATGAATATTTATCATGCACAGGTGCAATTATTCAACATGTTCATTTCATATCATTAACAGTCAACATGGTTGCAGGAGTAAAATGCACAAGATCACTTATCTTATGAAGAAGTCATTCTGCAACCAGCTACATCGCTGCAACATTCCACCCAACCATAGGACAGCGTGCTCCTTAATCTCTCAGCAATGCTACCACCCCCAAGCTGGGAATGATTCTCCAAGGAATAAGGGAACAAGCAGGCTTACACATAGCCAAGGATATACAAAACACAGCCAAGCCAACACAGTTGGGTTTATTACGCCATCAAGGAGTTGGGGAAAGGCTCAATGCTAAGCTGGTGAGCTCATTACAGAGCCAAGAACACCTACACCAGAACTAGCCTGACCTCTAAGACACCCAAACACACCCAACACAAGGAATCAGTCCCTTCTCTGCTAAACAGTCCCTTAGGCCCTGCATTCCCTTCCAGTGCTATTCAGGGGTGATGGAGAAGAAGGCTAGCCCTCTAGCTCTGTCTATGTGGTTTCCAGCCACCAGGTTTATCAAGCAAACCAAGGCCCCATCCCTGGTCCCAACACAGTCTGAAGACCAACCATTGCACTCAGGCAATTAATTCAGCTGTCATAGCTTAAACAAGGAAACAATTCCTGAGTCATTCTTGGCCCTATCGTGGCCAAAATGACTCTCCAACGAATTTACAACTGTTCCCAAACACAATAGCAAACACAATTCCAACAGGGGGAAATCAGCAGTCCGTTCAGGGCAAGGAAGCAAGCGGAAAAGGAATTACACAGTCCGCCACACAGTTCTTAAGCGTGAAATGACTCCCTACAGGAAATCATGGGTGATAGTGGCAAAATGGCTCTCATCTTGCTGTGCGTGAGACTAACGAGCAATTGCTTGTGCGTGAGAATGAATGAATCCATCCCAACATGTAAAGAAACCACAATGAAACACACTGTGCATGAGAGAACCACAGCAGCACAGTAAATCGTGGATAAAGGAGCACAGCTCTCAGCTCGCCGCGTCAGTTGGAAAAACCAGGAAAAATACCTGTGCGTGAGACCAGCAAACAAAAGATGGTTCATGTGTGGAGATGAACAGTGAAATCGTGAGGTCGCAAATTGGAGAGTGCATGAAGGTTTTTCCTGCCATAGTGAAGTCAATAGTGGGTGGAGTGTGCATGTGGGTGAGGACTGACAATCCTGCCACCCCACTCCCAAAGATCATAACTGCCTCAACCACCAGCAGCCTTTCTTAATGAAAGTGGTTGGAATAAAATAGGGTAAGAAGACACATGGATTTTCACCCTATTGGCCAAAGTTGGACAAATCCCTCCACATCCTCATCCTTGGGAAAATTATGCCCCTTTCTCATTTTAGTTGCCGCGATCATAGTTGGTTGGGTTCATTTAATTAATTATAGATGCGTATTTACATGATGACCAACATAATATATGCCGCATGCCCCGATATGCCATCGGTGACAATTTTAAATCCAAAACATAGCATAACCGACCAATGGTGGGGCCATGGCCTTTAGCTCCACACCATGATCATTTACAATATATACATCATCATATACATCTAATGCAACGGGGTCAAAACCACGGTGTTACATATCCTCAATTCCTAATTCTATTGTAGTTCCACTCATTCCTCTAAGTTGCTAACTATCATCAACCCAACTACTCAAACAATTCATCGGTCGCCCACTTCGAAGTGTTCATTAAATATAATCCAAATGGGATGGATATGAAGTACTTTCAATAGTACTCTCTGCTACAACCCTATCATTCTCTGCAATCATAGACACATTACATTATATATGTCCTTAAACTATGAATTCTAAAGTTTGAATCCAATAAAAACAATTTGTAATCTAGCAAATGTTCAACAATCATAAATTTTAAAAATTACATATTGCTCAACGAAAAACTGAACTAAATGGGGTAGATGGTCTAATGAGAATTGGATGTTGAAATGTCGTTCCAAAATCATCAGTCCTTCCTATAAGATTATAGATAGAGGTAGTACTTCCCTATCATCGATTTTCCCCAAAAACGTTTTCAATAGGCATCACATGAAATGGATCAAACAGAAAATCACCTTCAGCTCAACCAAGTTAAGTTTGAGATAACAAGAGCTAAGTTTGAGATAAAAGTATGAGGACTCAACTTTCCACTTATATTTTGATTTAAAGAAGCTACAATATCTTGTCAAATTTTTGACTCCATAGCTACCTGAAGCATATGAGGATCTTCAAGAATATGACAAACAATAATTGATGAAACACTGTTAAACCCTGAAAATAAGCAACTAGTAGGAAAGATGAGCAAAGAAACCAATCCACCTATTTCAAGGAAACATAATGCTATGGCATGCACCCTTTTTATCCTTGCACATAGTTGGAGAAGAGCTTGTACAACAGTTGAGGTAAGATTCATCTAAATGAAGTTGCAGACTATGTTAATAGTTTTTTTCTACTCTTCAGTAGTTATGTACCCTTCAGGAACAACCAACATGTGCATTGTACGATTTAGATGATTAGACTCCAAATTCTCAGTATTCTCAACATCACCATCTTTTTTCTTGGACTATTTAAATATCTCAATATTAGAATCAAATTTCTACTTCAACTATAGAAAATTATCAACAACTAGTAGCATGGGGATCACATACTTAAAATCTAGAAAGCTGTCACTTTTTTATGGATCTAGGTAAAAACTAGACAATATATCCAACAAAATACTAACAAGACCATTGTGAGCAGCAATTTCACAAGTTGTATCGTATTCATGTAAAATTAGATCCAAAAGATGAGATGGCGGTGAAAACATGCTATTATCCTTTCCAAGATCCCAATTACAATATTTCAATTGTTCTACAAGAAATCATATAACTTTGGCTCTTGCTTGGCCATCATTTTGAGTGCATGATGTTAGCGGCAAGTCCTTCAAAGGAAAAGCTAGAGATTCCTCACTTCCTATATTTGTGGAGGTCAGTGCTCCTTAAGTAAGATGACATGTGGAAAAATGGCATAGTGGCATTTAGTGTCTTTTGATGGTTTAGTGGACTTATCTTTGGTTTGGTACAGTTCTGTTTGTTGGAGTGCTGAAAACTGCTATTTTTTTTTAATTTAAATTTTTGGATGGGATGCTATTTTCTTCAAATGAGGTCTGATGAGGTTGGAACCCATCTCAAACATCCTAAAACAATTAATAATAATATAAAAAGTTTAAGGATTTTCTCTTTCTACCCTTATACATTAAGAATGTTGTGTTATCATTCAAGGAGCACCCCGGAAGCACCTCAAAGACCCTGAGAGCATACTCCTAAGGGCACTTCCTGAACACTCCCTCTTGGAGCATGATTCGAGAACAAAGTGTGAGAGGCCAAGGCTCCCCTGCAATGTAGCTTCAAAGAGTCCAGGCCGAAGCCATAGGAATGGTGAGTCAAATTGCGATTTTTTGATTTAAATTGGACTGTGCATTCAAAAGATCCAATTCAAAACTTTCTAAGTTTGACTTGGGTTGACCAAGTTGACTCAGTCATCACAAGTCAAACTCATGAATTAACCCTTGACTAGTAATTTATGGAAGTCTGCACCTAGGAAAAGGTTTTAAACCTAATTTTCACTATTTTTTCTCATTCTTTTGCTTGATGGAGGTGTTTTCTACTTGCTGGTGTGAAGGGATAGTGACCAAATCATCCACAAAGAGGCTAGCTGGGCAGGGTTAACTCAGACAAATTTTTATATAGATTCTGTACTCACCTTACAGATGAGAATCAATATTATCATCATATTATAGATGATACCTATTCATTGTGAAATTTTGAAGATCTATTGAAATCTTTTAATATATGGACATGGCTATTTCAAATATCAATTAAAAGTGTGTTTAATTCAAAATATTTGTATATATTTATTTTATATTTGCTGATTTTTTCCTGATCCAATTCAAAACTTTGATTCTTTTGCCATGTCAATTTATTGATGATTCCGAGTCCAGTGACTATGGTCCAAACAGAAGAAATTGAAAGAGAATAACATTTGGTTCTCTTCTTCTAGTGTCTAGATATAAAATATTGCGAACTAGTTTTACAATGAAATCCAACCTAGGGGACAAACATCTGTTATTTTTAGAATAAACCTAACCCACATGTTGAACATCTGATAGCAAACTTGAATCTCGCCATGAGAAGGATCAAAATTTTACATTGGGATTCAGGATAGATGGATCGCAGGTGCAACATAATTTCAGAGGTATTAAACCTTGAAAGTCAATTGATGATGACTAAAGAAATTATAAAAATGCATTATACAAGCCAAGTCAGATTTGAAAGAACAATATTTAAAAATTAAAAAGGTAATGTCTTTTCAGCAATAGAGAAAATGTAATGATATCATGCGGCGAACACCTTGAAGTAAGATATAGAAATAAATAAGTACAAAAATATAATATTCTGATGTTCCCTCCACTTTGTGCTTTTCGTTTTTGAATGCTATCATAAAAGTTGTAACAATATAAGCATTTGGAGCCTAACAACTTCAGAATTATTGTGACCTCATCCATTTTTAACTCCAAATAAAATTAAAAGCATTGATGACCAGGAAATAAAAATACTTACACACTTGTCGACTCTTAAAGTGTAAGTCTATGAATGCAGCGTTTTAACCTTTATCGCAACTGTTGCATCTGAACATTCACCTCGATCTCTTTCAACAATTATGATCTCATTTATATTCCTATCTTCCATCCCGTGGTGCCACTTGATTCTTGAAAAAAAAATGCATAATATCAGACAGTAACTCCCAAAATAAGTGGACATCCCAATTTACATTGACACTCTATGAATACCATATTTTCTTATACACCTAGAATACTACTATTACAAATTCAAACATTCCAAAGAGAGTGAAATAATGGTCGTAAGCTCAAACCATCTTAACCACATGTGACAATTACAATTGTTGATAAAAAAATACTTCCATGGTATGAACATATCGATCCTTAAATTAAATTCTTGCAAAGTGTACTAAATGCAAAGAGGTGATCTTTAGACTAGATAAACAGGAATTGGATATCCTATTATGTTAACATAGACTTGTGATATCCACTTGGTGCATATTGTAAAGATGTCAATTTGCTGTAGTTGTTCGACTTGGAAGTTGGAACATAAGCAAACAAGCATCATAAATATTTTAAGATATTTTATACTCTACTTTGTATGCATCAACTTTTATGAATTCATGCTCAGTGGAATAGTTAAAGGGACATTTGTTGGATTTTGATTTCATCTTTTAGAATGTGATATATGTCTATGCAAAATTAGCAAGAAACATGCTACTGGTTTGGAGTATTTGGATTTCCATTGAGTTAAGAAGCCCCTATAAGGACTTTCTCACACACATATACGCTCATCATACTTTGAAAATTCGAATGCAAGAGTACTTCATGGATACAAGGGGTTTCAGGTAAATGAATAAATTGATAACAAAAAAGATGTAAGTTACAGTTCCATAAAATTTATGTTCAAACCACTTGCAAGAACCATCCCTTTGTCTTTGCGTGTGTTATCTATAATTGCATTGTGTGCAGATTATAAACATATGAAATAATTAGAATTTAAAAAAATCAAAACTCACTTTATAATTTAAGGCTTTCTTTTTCTCATGCAAAGACAAGAGAGACCCTCATGCTTTGCTACTCTAGACTGAAAAGTGAAAACCAATCACAAAATAACTGAATTTGAAATTATGAAACATACAGTACCTCTAACTTAGTTTTTTTTAACAAGGAATAACAAAAGTTTATTGTTGAAAATAGGATGTATTAACAAATATCACATAGGCAAAATTTGTAAGACAAATCAATGCAATAGGAGCACTACATTATCCATATCCATCAACTGTGGTACTAAAAATTTACTATATTATACCATAAACAATTGGGCTCCACATTTATCATTTTTCCCCTTTTTTCTAGGCCAATAGTAACTGGACGGTAATCTTGAATTCCAAACTTCTAGTAGAAAAAGGATGTTCATGATAAATGCTTACAGTAGTGGGATTAAAGCAGTAAGAGCAATGTCGGTTTCAGACATTTACCATTTGGAACGAGCATTTACCATTTTCACATGGACCAGTTACGACAGTTGATATAGGTGTCACGATATAGACTAACTTGTCTGCACCTTCCTTCTAAAAAGGGTTGTGAGATCAATCTTGGGTATTGAACTTAAGGATGATCTAATAGGTAAGTTTAAAGTGTTTGAATGATTGAATAAATGTGAAGATTGGATCCAGATTACTTGTTCAAGGACATGGTGTTATTGCTAGGAACTGCCTATAAACCAACTTCTTATTCTCTCTACAACATGTACAATGAAATTGTATCGCCACAAACTAGCACTGGTAGACAGATAAACCAAGGATAAAACCACAGAGACTAAAATATCAAGATCTACCAGTTGCACAAAGTAGTATCCAAATAGGAGTTGTTTCCATGTAGAGACATAATAAAATCTCTGATTGAGAATGCTAATGTAGACAGGCGAACCTTTAAGTCACAGAGCAAGAAAAAAATTACGTGATTCATTGCCACCACTCTTCAGACAATCTATAAGTTACCACCTCGCACAATGTTAGCGATCCCCAAATGGTTACAATAATATAAAAGGTGCATAATTTACATGACATCATTAAGGGTTGAACCATTCTAGACTACCTCGAGTAAGGTGTACTTGGTCCAAAATATGCAAGTAGAATTCAGAGACCTGGCGGTGCTAATAAACACCTTGTATGGGAGACCAAGGCACCAAGCACATATGATTAAGTTTGATTTTGATCATTAATGAAGTGCAGAAGAATGGGATAGTGTTCAATTGCTAGGCAGACCCCATATCAAATAACCTTGTATGATGTATCTATGAGGCTAAATCACCCATGCACTGTGGTGCCCCCTTCTATATGGCATCATATCTAATGGACTACATATGTGCATAATAATATTTATCCTATTTTGAACATACATGGAAGCCATCCTTCACACTCTGCATTCTTACTTTCAAGATATATGGGTCACCCAAGACGCACGAGTATTCTAAGATATGCAAATTCATATTAGCTCCATTATGCGAAAGAAGGATAAATGGTGGGAAGTGCCCATGCTTTAGCCAAAGACTCTTGTATGAGTTTAATGGAGATTTTATCAAACTTGGTTACAATTTCCCTTGCTTGGTTTCATTGGTAAATGGGTTGTCTTAATCTGCATGGAACCTTTCATCCATAATATGATGAGTTTGGAGATTTTGTAAACTTATGTAATAGCCATTCCTTTTTCTAGGGTTATCGAGAGTAAAGTGATCAACACCATTAGATTTTATTAGTTGCTTGAATTATTATCCAAACTAAATTTGAAGATAATTTTGAATTTTCTTAGGAAAACTATCCAAACTTCTTCCCTACTCTTACTACTTTTGCTTCAAGTTGATCCACCAAATTATTTCCATGTCTACTTTGTGTTTGAAGAGAGAGTCACCGCTATCGCTTATTTCCCTTTTTGTATAAGTGGGGGTGGAGATACTAAGTCACTAGCTTTTAAATCTTTGAAAAAACTTAAGAGAGTTACTTGTGATGTACATTTATGGTTACGGATCATAAGTCACTTTGGGATGACATTTATTTTTCAAGCCACTATGAATACTTAGAACATAAATGAATCCAAACTTCCACAATGTTTACAAGACTATACAAACTTAGCCAAGTATATCATAAAAGATGAAAAAGAGAAATGAGCTTAGGATTGGATTATGAAGTGCTAGATCTATCCATGCATATGCAATCACTTTTTAGTACCAATATGAGTGGATATAAAATACATTAATGGAAATATGAAAAATAATCTACATGGAAAAAATAAACCAATGTTAGGATATCAACCTCCTAACTCTTCTATCACTTTAAAGAATCCCTTGTTGTCAACAATTTTTTTTGTCAAACCCTATAACGCTAGCTCTCATTCCTTGTTCTTATAATGATACCATGAATATCTTGCTACCTACCTAATCGTTTTCCTTGAAGGAGAGAACTTGTTAAACAATTTCCACATTCTGAGCATGGTACTGATGGTGCATTTGCTTCAAAGGAGCATCTGGTTTTAGATTCTTTATCTCCAACAGAAAAAACCAAAGAAGAGATCACTGCAAGTCAAGGTGCAGAAACAAGTATAGAGTCATTTCATAGTTAGAATGATGATCATGAGGAATATATCATTCAATTAACAGAAAAACAACAACCATTTGCTTGTCATCCTTCTCAATCACCTGAAAGGCCTTATGCAATGCCTGGAGAGGTTGTGGAGACAACAACTGCTCAACACTTGGGTAACACAATTCACAATGATATGCAGGAAAACAATGCTAGTACTTACGATAGTGACAACTCCCTTGTGAGCAGTATAGAGTGTCAAAATATCAATGTTAATAGATTTACGATGCCTTCGTCCAGCATGATGTATAATAAGGATAAGTTTCAAGAAATGAATGAGGAGAAATCTCATTCTGGGAGCAGTGTGGATGAAGGTTGTGCCATCAAAAAATAAAATACTATATGGAAAAATTTTGTTGAAGAACATGCAACACCAGGTCACTTTGGTGGAAACACCAAATGTGAACAGCTTGAGATGTTTGATTTTGCAATTATTGTAGATTTAACTGTTCCAGGTGGATCTGTATCTTCTTGTATGGGTAATATGGAAGATCAAGATTACACACAACAGTGTGTACACAGTGTTACCTTAAGGCAAGGTGTTGCTCAAAAGACCCTTGAAGAAAACTCCTTTGGGACAAAGATCAAGGCAGTGATCAGAAACTGTTTTGAAGGAGCTACTAGTCAATCACTCAAGGGTGATTTTGGAACTCCTCATCAGAACTAAAGGTTGTATCCCACTATCAAAAGGATGTTCTCTCAAATGCACATGGTATGTTAGCAGATGCTTATGGGAAAAAGGCATAGCCCATTTTGCATATTTCACCAGAACATGTCACAAATTTTATCCTTTATGAGATTCCTTTAGATATGTTTAAGTCACACAGGATTTACTCTGATCTCATTACTGCAAATAGAGTTCTTGAAAAATTAATTACGGGTAGTCATGTTTATTAATCCCTTTTGGCCACTTTGTAATTTTGAGCATCGTGGGAAATGTAATAATGAGTATTGTCCATGGAAGCATTGTAAAGACTACAACCTAACTCCTTCTCAAGTTTCTGAAAAACTAAATAATTACAGTAACGATGATATTGATGGTTCTTTTAGACACCACGAGTTAAAAATTCATGGAAATAAAGAATTGCAAGTATATAGTGGGGCAATTGGGTATTCAAATTTTCCTTGTAGAACTATTGTAGAGCAACCTGCAGTGTCATGAAGCTTGGTGCATCATAGCACTAGCATCTATGGACTAAAAGTGCCAGTGTATCGAATTGGGCCACATCTTTTAAAAGAATATAGTCCTATGGTGGGTAACTTGATAGCTCGCGGCACTTGACGTTTTTGGAAATTGGGTTTCTGCTAGTCCTTCTCTATTCCATTTTCGATTCAGAGAATTCTACCTTAAGACATGCCGTGTTTACACAGTGTAGCTATTAGGAAGTGGATGCTTGGAAATAACAGTCGAATTCCTAATTGTTTATATACTTCTAGTGAAATTGGAAAACCAAATGATACACAGAAACACATTTTTTGAGGACTTGGTGACGTAGAATGCTGGCTGGAGTTAGCGATCGATTCAATGAACATTGAGAACAATATTGATAAATAAGATGGCAGGAAAAAAATTGTATGTTTTATCATGAGCAATTGAGACTAATCCGAACTCTGTAGTTGTTTGGGTGGTGTACCTTCATATCTTTTACAAAAAGGAGAAGGTGATAGGAATGGATGATATGTTTCATCATGCGGTGCAGCACACTAAATGTTCATATGAACTATGGATTCTCTTTATAAATAGACGGCTTTAAATGGATCACAGATTGGAAGCTTACAAGTCTGCAATCACAGCATTATGCCAGAATGGATGTGTTGATAAAATTGTTCCATTTTTCCTGGACATTGTTTTGCAGATGCTTAATTTTATATCTATGTCAAACTACAAGCATAAATCCATGACATGGATTGATGAACTCCTTTACTATTCATCTAAAAATTATGGCAAAGGGAAGTCAAAGTTTATCAGTATCTTCACTGTATTGCCATATTTGAGAAATTTGGATGCTTGTGTACTTATGTTATGTTGTACATATTTTAGAGTATATGGAAAGCTTCCTAAAGCTATTGTGGGGCGGCTTGAATTAGCAGGAATTACCTTTTGTAGAGAGAACAAATATATTATTACAATTGAACCACAAAAGTGAAGACTTGGCATTATCCAGGAGAAACAAGTCCAGTTTCTTCCTATGCAGTTGGACTTCCAAATGAATCTTCTAAAAAACAGTCAAATATGAAAGCAACAATAGAAGGAAGAACTAGCAGCTAAAAGGAAGACATTGTCTGATATCTTTGATGAAAATAGAGGAGAAATGATTGCAGCAGCTTGTGCACATTGTCTCACTCCTGAACGAGCTGTTCACGCATGATGATAAAACCTGTTCAAAGAAATGGGAACCACCAAAATACCTAGAATCAAAACTCCCAGCATGAGAAAACAAAAGAACACAAGCCCTGGGCTTATCGGATCACATCGTGTCAAATCAAGGTCAATCAAATGAAGGCGATGGAATTGAGGACCGATGGTTTTAACCCTACAAAAGTGGTCTATGTGTTTAAATCCTAGGTTGGAAGCATTTACAACACAATTGATTTGGGTTAAGATACCATGATTTCCCATTGATATTTTTGAGGGGAATAAATAGCCTTTCAGGACCTTGCATGTGGGAGCTCTTTAGCAGCTGACACTTATTTTGCAGCTCCTTCAGCTAGTTCATTGAAGAGTAAGTCCCGGGTTAGATTTGATCATTTCCGTTGTAGAGCATCTTCAATCAGCAACCTACAAAGTATATCCAAGCACTACAACTTGACCATTCCGAAAGTATAAAAAAAAGACAAAAACTATCATGGTTAAATAGCTTCTAATAACACCCTCTGCCATGTAATCTTGTGCACAAATGCCTATTCAGTCAAGAATTCACAGAGGGTGAAAAATGAAAAGCATTCCCAAAGAATACAATACAAAGGAAACAACTGATCAAATGAAATCTTCAATAAACTTAAAACTGAATAACATTCATTGAAATGTAAAGCAAGGTCTTGGTCTTGTTGCAATCACTACAGTGAATTTTCTGGGGGTTTGACGAACATATGGGGTCCATAGGGTGTGCTGTTGTTTACAGAGGTGTTCGCGGCACCATAAAGGCCACCGCATAAAACATTATGTGAGGAGTTTGGATGTCCAGGTGCAAATATTTCGTATGATCTTGAACACCCAAGGGATTCGAACTCTAGACCACTCTATGTTTCAGAAAACAAATATGCATGCACTAGAAAACCATTTCCGTACCTGTAAAGAATCCCTCAGCCCCTTCTTCTCGTTTTCTTGCGCTTCAGTTGGGATGATATAAAAATCGACATGTACAGTCCGAAGCCGTGTCTGAAGTTGAGGGAGGCCGTGGGTGCTGGTGTTGGTCTTCCCCCCACAACTAAGATTGGGTACATTCTGGTTCTACTCATGGTGCTAAAGGGTTGTATCGCTCTTGCTAGCTAGTTGGGAAGTTGGTAAATGAGGTGTGAGCTGAGGCACGCACACAAAGAAATGTTAGATATCATCCCACTCTATGGAAAATGGATCACTCCACACACATACCACTGGCTGATCAAATTTGAATAAGGGCAGGTCAGTGATAAAATTTGAAATTTGAAGGGCGGGTCAATGAATTTTAGATATGAAGGGCAATATAAATAATTTTCACAATTATAAATTAACTAAATTCTTTCATAAAAAAAAAACATAAATACTTTTTAAATTTTTTTTTACAATTTTAAATAATCAAGCACTTGTCTTATTGAACACATTAAGTTGTCATATGTGTATCATTAACAGTAACGTAACAACTATTCTATTGTATTTTTTCCACTTTGAGCACACTTCATTATACAAAAAAAATACTTAGACTATGCCATAACCATATTGGAGAATCCACATGCAATCCAAGCTTGAGAGATGTAAGAATTATAAGGATTGGGAACCTAAGGAAAAATAATACACAACTCAGAAAACATTAAAAAAAAATTCCTACATACCAAGCAAGTTAGCAAAGCTAGCATAACTGAGGTCGGGGCATCAACTTTTTTTTTCCAACAATTGTCATGAAAGCATACATATATGGGATGGAGGGGCAATGGAATCAAGACTAAGTCAATTGAATCCTTGCAACTCACTATGTCCCTGAGTCTCAACAATCTTCCTTTTAAATTGAACCAAAATACCAAAGTAAGTTTATTAATGGCTAGATTTGAGAAAGTTCTAGGTGTGAGTAATTAAGGGATCGGGGCTAAAATTTGTTGTGATTTGTACTAGTCCATAATTCAGTGAATTAATAGTCATGAGTAGGAATTTAAGTTATTTAATGAAAACAAGAAATGTGTATAACCTCTATGTCGAACATGTTTTCCATGTTGATGCATGCCACTACCCTCTTTATTGTCTTACCAAAAGGCATGATAATGAGGAAGAAGACCTAAAATTATGGACTTCACCTTCAAAGAATGCCTTGCAATCACATTGGTAAGGAGTGATAAGAAGATCACAACAATCCAACGTGTCAAATCTTCGTTGATAGTGTTAATTAAAGACTTATATGGTAAATTTAATGTAAGATTTACTTATAGTTGTCTCTTAATCGTTGCGTCTTGACACATTTAATATTTTATGGTCCTCTTTGTGCCTTGACCCAATTCGTATTATAAGGTGAGGATGTGCATGCATAATAATCCTTATTTATGATTATGAGATGAGGATTTAAAGAGAAGAGGATGTAAAGACAAGCATTTTTTATATGTATTTTGGTGGCCTCAAGGACAAATGTTGTGAGAAACCACAAATGTTTGGATGGACGGAGGGAGATTACATCATGATCATGCCACCCATCAAATTGAATACTATTCTTGAGCCAACAATTGTTTTTTAAATTTTATTAATAACTATTGTTTCTCCATATCGTGTTCCCAATGACACCTCTCTATAGCAATGCATAAATCAACCTTTGCACAGTTTGTGATCCTAGCTACATGCATTTTTTTGTATTTGCATGACATCATGAGTTGTTTATAGTTGTCGTGAGTCCATGATATTCATGCAAGAAATGAAGTCTTGTAGAGGAGGACTTATCAAACCGGCCTTTTGAATTTAATTTTGACAAAAAAAGAGTGGACATTGGTAGCGAGGTTCACATAGGTAGTAGGCACAAAGTTTTGAGCTCGTTTCGGGCCTAGTAGTAGACTAGTAGATGTTCTTTTTTGCTATAGTCGTATTTGTTGACAAATTGTCACAATTTAGATTGCATCTCCAAGTGACTTGAGAGTGAGAGTCGCATCTTGATGGTTAGTGCCTTGTAGTCATCAATGATTACTATCTATCTTGCACAACTAAGCAGTGAGTGCATGCCATGAGTGAGTGAGTGATTATAATTTATCATATTTCCAATATTTTGAATGATGAGTTGAAATTTATAGTATAGGAATTTCAACATCTTAACAAATTTATATGGATGGGTAGTTTCAAATGTCACCCTTCTTTTGAAAGGTTGATATAAATTACGCCCTTCTTAATTGAAAGGGTAAAATTCAGTTTTTAATTTTTTTTTTGGAGGGAAATTTTAACTTTACACTTATCAGAAGGGCTAGAACCCTTTGGAAGGGCTAGGAAGGGTTCAATTTTGAACGTTGCATGTACTTTGTACTTACGGAATTTCCATGTTCTTGGAGAAACGCTCGGGAGTCGAGCCTTTGAGTCATGGGGTTCGATGACCCTATCTCGATTCCCAAGTCCACCCTTTATTCTATTATCTTTTGGTGTTGGTGTCATTATGATGTACACTTTGACATTGGTATATTATTTAATTACATCATTAGTTAATTGACAACTTGGTTTTCTAAAGTTCTTTGGATGTGTGGCTTTAAGGATTTTTAAGGCTCTTTTATATAGGAATGGTCAAGGTGCACTAAAAATGTAAGTGAAACTAATTATTATTGATTTTTCAAGTTAATTATTATCAATTTCTTTAGTATACCTCTTTGTTAATATTTTTTATGATATTTTTTAGTAGAGCCTTCTCCTAAACCTTCTAGACTTCTTACAGCTCCTTAACTAAAGTTAATGTAGCAGCTGCCCTAATCCTGACATCTACAGAGGAGAGGTTTATAAACACATCCATGTGTAACTCCAGTTGAACATGGCCAACATCTTTCCCATGTGTAGGGTTACTATGATCAAACCCTGGTTCATTGGGGCCTGTGAAATAAATAACTGATTCATTAGAGTTTCTAATGCAAAGCTATGATCCTTTAAGGTTTTTGTAGTATGACTTTGATTCATTAGGGTTTCTATAATGAAATTCTCCTCCAACAGAGTTTGCATAGCCATTTTCCTTGAAGCTTTGATCATTTTGAACAACGTTCAATGGATTTTCATCCAAATAAAGGCCTTTCTTTTCACTTTTCTTCTTATTCTTCTTACTTGCAAACACTTCAACTTCCATGCAATCTTCCAATAGAAATGAATAAGACCCACGAATCATAGATAATGTTAGCAATTGGGGCTGCATAGTTTAGGTAGAGATGGGACCTGGATCATCCTCCATGATAGTGTCATTTTGAAATTTCCATTTTTTCCATTCACCATCACCCAATAAGATACCATCCTCTGATAAATGATCTGCAATTTGATTCATCTGTCTAAAAACATGTTGGAAGGATATTTCCCAAAATTTAAAGGTAATTATGATCAACTCTTCAGAATAGGCCTAAGATATATATTCCTTAGTGGTATGTGATATTTCATCCATTTATGATCAATAAAGAGTCACCAAAAACTTGAAGTCTCGTGATGAACTTAGGCCCTAGAGGTTAATCCCAAACCATGGCCTAGTAGTAAAAAATTATTCATGGTGTTATAGATCCAAAAATGGCCATCAAATACCACTCAGAATCCAAAATATTTCCTATGTAAGGCCTATGTGATGGAATTTATCCCTACGCAGAGTTAAGGGTCATTTATGGGTGATTATGGGTAAATTAAGGGTAATTAACGGTCGATTAGTGATCATTGAAGGGTAATTTGTGGTCAATTATGGGTAATTAAGAGTCATTTAGGGGTAATTATTAGGTAATGAGTTGTGGTAATTAAGGGTTAATATGGGGTCAATTAGGGGGTAGTCAGGGGATAATTAGTGGTAATTAGGGGTTAATATGAGGTCAATTAGGGGGTAGTTAGTGGATAATTAGTGGCCATTAGGGGTCAATTATGAGTTAACTAGGGGTAATTATTGGTCAATTATGGTTAATAGGGTCCATTTATCCCAAGGGATTAACTAAACCAAGGTTTCCCAAGATGTTGGGAATTTAGTTAGGTTCATGGCATCATGTTCCCATTTCAAATCCTTGTGTGTGAAGCACACTAGTCTACATCGATGTGTTTACTAGGGAATATGGCTTATATGAATGTTTGGAAGCATCCCTTGGGTTTTTCCATGAGTTTTTCCTTCTAAAAAAGTTAGGGACCATTTAGAGGGTATCAAGGGTTAATTAGTGGTAAGCATGGATTATTTAGGGGTAATTAGTGATCAAGTAGGGGTCATTTAGGTGCAATTAGTGGTTAACTAGGGGTAATAATGAGGGGTCAATTATGAGATTAATTAGGGGTCAATTATAGGGTAATTAGTGGTAAATTGTAGTACTCTTCAAGAGGATGGATATTAACAACATACTTGAAAAATATATTTAGGGGCAGTGCTTCTAATCTCCCCCCCACCAAG
>LPNX011040496.1:0-22162 GCA_001517045.1 Pseudotsuga menziesii | reverse complement strand
AAGAAAGAGATATGTGCATAATAGGATATGGAGGTGACCCTAGGTTTGTAATATAGTTATACAAGTCATTGTGTCTTAGTGTTATAAGTTCAACTCATATTTATAAATACCTTTGTGATTAACTTAAAGTTCCAAGTAAAAGTCACTCTCGAAGAGTACATAGAGACAAGCTTATATATGCAATGTGTGTGTGTGTGTGTGATGTGTTTGTCCATGTGAATGCCCATCTTCTAGTATCCTAAGTTGGGCATTTACCTCTATGTTTTCAATCACTATTTTACTATTTAAAATGAATCCCATGGGAATCAAACATTGGTCAATAGTGTAGCGTAATGCTGAAATATTTGATAGGGGCCATAAAACTTGAGAAACTAATTGATTTTTTCCTTGAGATGTGTTCGATTATAAGGCCAAAGATGTAAAAAAATTTGATCCACTTCTTCAAAGTAACACTATGATCATTTTGTAAAAAACCTTCAGCAATTTGATCCACTTCTTCAAAGTAAACAACCTTGTAGGGTGACATTTTGGTAGCACCATGATACGTGGTATGGTACTACCTTTATGTAGGGGGTGGGGGTACTACTAAACCCAATGGCCATATAAATAAATGTAAAACCCAATGACTAACAATATTTTTATGGTCAAAACCTCACAACCTCTATTACTTGTTATTAAATCCAATATCTCAAGTTTTGTAGTATCCATAAATATTATGACATGTATCATCATCGTGGACATTATCGTTGTCATCATCATCATCATCAATGCCATATGGTACATCAACATCATCTTGATCATCATCCTCATTATCATCATCATCATCAACATTAAGTACATCATCAACAAAATCATTGTCATCATTTATCATTATGGTCACGCATATGCCATTAGTGTTCTTAATCACTCATTGACATTAGGATTCATGTCATGTAATTGTTAAGGTCATTTATATGTTGTTACGGTTATTTTGATGATAGTAGGGTTGTTTAGATGTCGTTACAGACATTTAGGTTCCATTAGAATCAATTAGGATCCAAAAGTGATACCACATGCATAATCATCATTCACATCCACATCCATGTCATCATCATCGTCATACAATAAATCAACATCATTGTCATTGTCGTAGTCATAATCAATATAATTGCGATAATAATGAGCAAGGAGCCATACTACCTCACAAGAATGGATGATGTAGTCTTATACTTATCAAATCATATCCATACGGTCCATCATAATTATTGTAATGCATCATCGTCATGTTTTTAGGGCCAATCATATGCCATTAGGTTCTATCAAATGTCGTTAGGGACACTCAAATGCCATTAGAGAAATTTAGGTGACATTAAGGTAGTTTACCCCTCATTAGGATTAATCAAGATCCAAAGTTCCATGATTACGATAATTTAGCTGCCACCAATTTTGAATCAATATCCAAAAGTACTATCACATGAATCATGATCATTGACATAGACATTGATATATTTGATGTTATGTCGGACGTTTTTCGAACACAATTCCTAGCGCACTTCTTTTCAAAATTTCTGGCATTATTCTAGGCACTATACCTGGATCTATGCCTGGTGCTATGTTGGATGTTTTCTAGGTGCAATTCTTGTCTCTATACTTGACGCTATGTTGAATGTTTTTCCTGCTAAAATTCATGGCGTAATTCATGTCGCTAACCCTAGATTAATATATGGTGCTATTCTCTTTAGGACATTTTTTTGGAGTCTATTCTTGGCGTTATATGGGATGCTTTTGTGGATGCTAATTGGGACGTTAATTGGGATGCTAAGTGGATTCTAATTGGGATGATAATTGGGACGCTAATTGGGATGTTAATTGGGATGCTAATTGGGACGTTAATTGGGATGCTAATTATCGTCCAAAATAGAGCCAATGTTTGAAAAAGGATGATAATTAGGATGCTAATTGGGATGCTAATTGGGACACTAATTGGGATTCTAATTGGGATGCTAATTGGGACACTAATTGGGATGTTAATTGGGATGCTAATTAACATCGAAAATAGCGCCAAATTTTAAAAAGGGATGCTAATTGGAACGCTAATTAGGATTCTGATGGGGATGCTAATTGGGATGTGAATGGGATGCTAATTAGCATCCAAAATAGCGCCAAATTTTAAAAAGGGACGCTAATTGGGATGCTAATTGGGACACTAATTGGGATGCTAATTGGGACGCTAATTGGGACGCTAATAAGGATGCTAATTAGGACACTAATTGGGATGGTAATTAGCATCCAAAATTGTGCCAAATTTTAAAAAGGGACGCAAATAACACCATTAAAATCACCATCCTGTGGAAAAGCATCCACTTTGTCCAAAAAATGATGAAAAATACACTAAATGTGATAGTGTACGCTAAAAAGGAAGCTAAAAGAGACTCTAATCACATGGTTTTGTTGTAGTGAGAAATTAGAGAAAAGAAAAGAAATGACATGACCAATAGAAGACGCTCTATGGACACTCAACCAATTCCGGTTGTTGAGGATGCCACGATTCTTCCTACCAATCCACATCAAGAAATAAAAAGACATTTGCTCGAGGGGCCTTCGGTCTCCATATCAGTAGAAGAACGAGCACTGCATGGCACATATCAAGGAGTAAAATGTAGGTGCAAATCAAGGCCACCTGAAACCTTTGCAAATTTAATTGGATGTGGGTATACAAGTGACAAAGTTAGAGAGACGTTGAATGTCGAATGTATGCTCGAAGAAGACAATGTTGTTCAAACCACCTAGGAGGATTTCCAATTACCACTGTCTGATTGACAGGAAGACATGGAAGGACATGAGGCTCATGTTCAAATGCCAGACCGACTGAGTGATATGGTACAGGGTGCAGTTCCAACCTCCCTACCTCCATTAGCAACTTCACACCGAAGAACTCCAAAACGTATACAAATCGATGAAAGTCTCATTGGTTTGCTTGAAGGTACGCTGTCTAAACACAATATTACATATCAATCTCAACAGAAAATTGTCAACTATTTTTATTCTAAATGTGATGGAGATAAATGTAGATTATTTATATCGTTGTTAAAATCTAGGTCTATGACTGTTGTTAGGAAAAACTTAAGGATAAAGATGATAAACAGTTCTGAACCAAGTTCTCATGTTGTCAAAAATTTAGTAGATGCATTTAGTACTATTGGAAAGAAATTGCATTCAAAGGATCGCAATATAGGGCGTCGTGTGTTGTCACAATCAATCGTGAAAAAAAGCACCAAGGACCTTTGACTTCTTAAACCTACATCCAAACTCGTAGGATTGGATATCAAAGAACTCTGTAGGTATTGTTCTAGAAGAGAACAAATTGACTCTAGTCAAAAAGATGTCTGGTCCTTCTTTGGCAGGTTGCCACGCTCCAATATGGAGCTCATTGATGCGGTAAAGGGACTGGTGCAAGAGTTTTGGTGTGACAATACTAGACCTTCATCCAACCAAAAAGATGTACTAAAATTGAGAAGGGGTTCAAGGGATCATGAGCCCCACATTAAAAATTTTCTTGAAATGAAAGAAACAGAATTATATGAGAGATTTAGGCATGAACATAATGAACTTAACTTTGGCCAAAGATCCTTCGAGAAATGCAAACCATGGTATGTTAAAATAAACACAACTCATAACACATTTTGTTGTCGATATCACATTGAGTACGGTTATTATTATGACACATATATACATATATTGCGTGTATTGCATAACACTCTTATGCAGGAATGCTCAACTACATTTCCATCGACATCAACTAGAGACTTTATCCATAGCATTTTGTGTAGAAGGACAGAAGGTTGCACATTTATCAAAGGCCTTGCGTATATGGGACATGCCCAAGGTGTGGTGGAATGGTATTTTTGGATAAATGCATACATGTCACCAATGAGCATGAAATTGGGAGACATGAATTGAACTTCCAGTCATTCAAATATGTCATGTATCATATCGGTGGAGGGAATGAAAGAAAAAAAATACAATTGGTCACCTGTCAGGTTAGTAATGAGTTCTTGAATAGTTTTTTTTTCTTCATGTATTCCTACTTCATATATGTAACAACCTATTGATATGTACATCTTTATTGTTGATATACCAGGTACTGGTATTCAAATTCATGGAGGAATTCTTTGAAAAGACACAACAGTATGTAAAGCATGTACATGTGGCTTGTTGGAAAGATGAGCAGTTTTGAATGTGCAGGGATACATTTTATATTGGAACTATATTATCAGTGGTCGATTTTGTAGAAAACTACACTCTTTAACCACATAATGAGATTCAGATTCAATATTATCCCTCATACCAGGTCAACATAATGGTCCATATCACCTATAGACATGAGGCAGATAGTACTGAAGAGAAAAGGGTTATATTGAAGGAGTATCACTTTTACATAAGTGATGACAGGTGCCATGAATTGGATTTTGTACAACACATCTTTCAATTGTTCTACAATCAATTGGAGGATAACAATATACATATGGAATAACATTGGATTTGTTCTGATGGTTGTGCGGGGAAATTCAAAAATTCCCATGTCTTCCAATGGTTATGTATTCTCCACAAGAGGCACAAGGTGCCACATATTTGGAACTATTTTGAGACTGGACATGGAAAAGGGGAACATGATGGAGCGGGTGCATGCATTAAGACTACATTACGTAGGCAAGAGATGAAATTCACAACTATTTCACTCATCCAAGATGCAAAGACCATTGTTGCATGGTCTTCTTCAATGATGGGGCAGGGAGCTAGAAGGCAAGAAGACCAATAATCTCAAAAAGCACATGTACTTAGATATTTTTGGGAGGTGGTCGATGTAGATAGATCACACCTATATGAGTGAAATACCATCCAAGGAACTCGTGCATTCCATTCACTTAGAACGTCAGCCAATGCTATAGTTGAAACGTGGACAAGGAAACTCTCTTGTTTTTTTTATCCATGTAGCAGTGGTGAATGGGACAACTGTGAATCCACAGATTGGGTTGACAGCTATGATCATGTATTAATCCCCATTGGTTGAAAAATAACTGCAGAATTATCCCAGTTGGAGGAGGGCCAGTCGATTATTTCACATGACTATGACCACATTTCAAATCTCTTACAACCAGGTTCGACTATTATGTTGATAACTTTGAAATTTTTGACAACTAGTTGTGTTTAGTTAGTTGACTCCTAGGTATACACTTTATTTTATGTAGGGAACATATACATAGTGGTTTCCCTGAGAGGCAATGAATGGAACACTGCCTACTGGCTGGCACGTTGCTTGGATGGGAAGCAGACACTCATTCTCTCATTAAGCGACTTCAAGGGAAACGATTTTCCAATTGGGTCGATGGTTATCAAAGGATGACACAGGTTTCCCATGCATGAAAGAAAAAAGGTTATGTATTTGAAGATTATAGACCAGCTCAAATTGTATACCATTATACAAACTTAGTTATTGGCACAAACCTCTAGCTACAAACAATGCCAAGCAAGAACTCATCAAAGTCATGATACATGTTGCCTTACTCCGAGCAAGAGAGGCTAAAGGATAATATTGCTATTAGAGGTGATCCTGATGGCCTAGTCGAATGAACACAAGTAGGTAGTCAAGTATGTGGTAATCACATATTTTGGTTTCATGGTCTCATTGATTATTTACAGCTTGATAGATTGAGCACTTGATAGATTGATAAATTGAATAGACTTCTACAACTTGATAAATTTCACTTGAGCTTCATCATGGATTTGTTGTATTATATTGATACTTACATGACTCATTCCATATAGCCCAATACCATTATCTACCACTCTCTCTGGGATATGTCTATTTCAGTTTCCTTGAATCTCGAATTTGATCCTATAAGGACATCTCCTTGAAGTCGATAATTTGTTTCTCCATGGGAGACGTGTAGTTAAGGAGTGGAAATCCTAGCCTAATAACCATTTCCAATCCTATGTTACAAACCCTATAGCCAATCCTAGTAACTCTAGTTTGCACCGTAAACCATAGTTTGCTCAGTAAGGGAATGTTAAATTTTTGCACATATGGGTCAGCTTCGCATATTCCTCAACCGTGAATGTGTGGCTAGTGTTCCCACATGGAACCTGCCTAAACACACTTGCATGAACCACCAAAACCTTGTTTTGATGCATGGTTTCCATTCTATGCCCCGGGTAGGGATTCAACAGGTGTCCTTGAAAGCCTATAGGAGGTGGGATTCAACATGCCATAGAATGATGGTAGTGGATCGAATCGATGAACTGTCGACTCCATTAGATTCAAGACATTGGGATAAAGCTAGGGGTGGCCCTCTACTCTAGGTCCATGGACAAGGGATCATTTTTTAGGTCAATTTTGGAAACTAGGGTTTTGCTTAGTAAGGGAATGTAAAATTTTTGCACACATGGGTCAGCTTTGCGAATTCTTCGATCGTGAACATGTGGCTAGCATTCCCACATGGAACCCACCTAAAAACACTTGCATAACCCACAAGAACCCCATTTTGATGCATGATTTACATTCTATGCCCTGGATAGGGATTCAACAGGTGTCCATGAAAGCTTGTAGGAGGTGGGATTCAACATGCCATAGAATGATGGTAGTGGATCGTATCGATGAACCATCAACTATTTTGGATTCAAGACATCAGGATAGTGCTAGGGGTGGCCCTTTACTCTGGGTCTATGGATAAGAGATCCTATTTTAAGTCAATTTTGGAAACTAGAGTTTTTCGCAGTAAGGGAATGTGAAATTTTTGCACATACGGGTCAACTTTGCAAATTACTTGAACGTGAACATGTGGCTAGTGTTACCACATGGAACCTACCTAAACACGCTTCCATGAACCACCAAAACATCGGTATAGTTCTAGGGGTGTCCCTCTAAGTTGGGTCCATGGACAAGGGATAATTTTTAGGTCAATTTTGGAAACTAGGGATTTTCTTAGTAAGGGAATGAAATTTTTTTGCACATAGGGTTCAACTTTGAAAGTTCCTCGACCATGAATGTATGGATATATTTCCCACATGGAACATGCCTACACGCTTGCATGACCCACCAAAATCCTGTTTTGATGCATGGTTTACATTCTATGCCCCAGGTAGGGATTCAACAGGTGTCCTTGAAAGCCTATAGGAGGTGGGATTCAACGTACCATAGAATGATGACCGTTGCTTGGATCGATGAATTTTTTGACTCTGCTAGATTCAAGACATCAGGATAGTGCTAGGGGTGTCCCTATACTCTGGGTCCATGGACAAGGGATCTTGTTTTAGGTCAATTTTGGAAACTAGGGTTTTGTTGAGTAAGGGGATGTGAAATTTTTGAACATAGAGGTCAGCTTTGCAAATTCCTCAACTGTGAACGTGTGTCTAGCGTTCACGCATGGAAAATTTCTAAACACACTTGCAATACCCATCGTAACCCTATTTTTATTAATCTTGCACATTGATCTAGGGACTAAACATCAGTCTCATCAAAGATTAATCAACAAATAACTCATGAAATGGTGTAATCGGTCTACAAAATGAGTAGCTTCTCTGTATAATCAGATGAAAGAATGATAATAAAATACAATGTCATGCTACAAGCATGAATGAATGATCAATTCGAATCCTCAAGGAGGTCATTCGATTTGAATGAGTGAGTCTAGCTTAACTGAATGTAAGCCATAGTCAACACTCCAGTTAACCACTGATCAAAACCCTAATTGACTCAACTAGCTGAGTCTCAATTGAAAGAGATCAGACACATGTCATAGCAAGCCAACCATCAAGTGCTAGCACTTCAATGACTCCAATGAACCCCGATGAGGTTAACTGAAGTTGAACTGAACATCAGAAGTTGGTGGAGGCGCCCCTGTTGACTCTAGTTCATTAATTAATCATTAAATAATCAATTAAATGAAAGGAGGTGCCTTCACTATCCTGTTAACTAATTGTAACCATCAGTTAGCAAGTTAGGTGCATTAATATCACTCAGATCACCCTCGAAGTCCTCTAGTTAGGCTCCCCGAATGTAGGAGAAGGCTAAGTTAGCCTCCTTGACTAAAGGTAGGCGTGGGTGTGACTAGATGATGTTAATTAATGTTCCACTGATGTCAATTAATGTCAATAATACTTAGGATAGTGGTTTAACTAGGACAATTTGACCAAAATGAGTGTGTATGGTGGTAAATGTCTCCAACACCCCCCCTTAAGCTATACTCAGGAGGAGTTAGAAAACACAAATGCATAAAAATGCTAGGGAAACTAAGGCCATAGGTCACCCTATACAATGATGAAACTAAAATAATTTTCAAAACAAACTAAGTGAGGAAAAGAGGGAAAACGCAGGGGGAAACCCTCCCCCCCTCAAGATGAACACTGAAAGTAGTCTGAATCACCCTGATGAACTCAACCCCAACAGTGAATGGAGGTAAATGAACTTCTTTTCTGAAAATCTCTTGCTGAAGATGTCTGCAATCTACTCATCAGTCGGGCAGTATTGCAGAATGATGGTCTTGCCATGCACTAGCTCCCTAATGTAGTGCTTGTGGATCTCTACATGCTGCCTAGTAACTGGATCCATGGATATATTAATAGCACTTTGATTGTCACAAAAGAGGATAGTGGACAAAGTACTACCAATATCAAACTCTGAAAGAATGCCTTGCAACCAAACTGCTTAGATGCAAGCATTCATCGCTCCTCGATACTCGGACTCTTCTGAAGATAGTGCTATGGAAGCTTTCTTTTTGATTGACCAGAAAATGGGGCGACCACCAAACATGAATACATATCCAGAAGTAGAATTTCGATCAATAGAATCACCTGCCCAATCGAAATCTGTGTATCCAACTAGCTCTAGCTCGGAGTCTGCAGCATAGTGAATGTCGTAGGTCCTGGTTCCCTGAATATACTGGAGGATCCTCTTGGCTGCCTTCCAATGAACATCATGAGGCTGTTGCATATATCTTGATACAACATTCACAGCATAACAAATATTAGTTTGAGAATGTGTCAAGTACAACAAGCTACCAATCAGCTGTCGATAGATAGTGCAGTCCATGGGAGGTGTGCTTTTTCCTTCTTCAAGGCTGATCCCTGAAAGGAAAGGGAATGGTATAGGCATACAATAAGCCATGTTAAACTTTAATAATAGGTATGAAATATATTTGGACTTAGTGACCATAATCTAATTATAATTTTTCTCAATTTCGAGCCCCAAAAATTGTTTTAGAAGCCCCAAATCACTCATTTCAAAGGCATTGTGGAGAGCAGTTTTGATGGCTGAAATGGAGGCAATTGTGCTACTTGTGATCAATAAATAATCAACATATAAAACAATGATAATTATATGACCATCATACTACTATAAATACACATTTGGATCTGATCTACACCTTTGAAATTTTTGCGAGAGAAGGAAGACATCCATCTTGGAATACCACTCTCTTGGGGCCTGTTTTAACCCATATAGTGACTTCTTTAGCTTGCAAACCAAATATGTATCAGTGATGTAGCCCTCAGGCTACTTCATGTATATCTCCTCATGAAGATCTCCATGCATAAATTCTGACTTAACATCCATGTGATGCACTTCCTAGTGTTTGGATGCTAAAATTGCCAAAACAAGGCGGATGGAGTCCATTTTTGCAACCGGTGCAAACGTCTCATGGTAATCCACACATTGGACCTAAGAGAAGCCTTTTTCCACCATCCTTGCATTATATTTGTAGGTTCTTCCATCAGCAGCAACCTTGGTCTGAAACACCCACTTGCATTGAACCAATTTCCTTCCCGGAGGAAGAGAAATTATATCCCAAGTAGTGTTTTTCTAAAGAGAATTCATCTCTTCATCCATGGAAACTTGCCATCTCGGATCCTTCCAGGAATGATAGTAGAATTTTGTATCTAAAATAATCATCAAATAGTAATTTTTGGACAGCAAATTATCAGGACAAGAGAGCACAATACCTACTCTTTGGAAATCAGACCGGGTTCTCCTTGGGTTATCCGCATTTCCAATGTTGTCTCCTATGGAGGAGAGTGTCTGTCGGGCCCATGTAGGAAGATGATTTTGCACTTTAGGTTCTGATTCAGAATATGATGATTGATGCACACTGATATCAGAAATTAGAGGATCCAAATCAAGTTCATCACCCCCAATTTCATCATCCAAATATTCAGTAGAATAGAAAGGAAATTCAACAGTTTTCTCCTTCACTAGTTCCACCTCCTGAAGAGGCTCATCGAACTTGACACTTCTCTCGATGATGATATATTTGGTCTTGATATATAGTAGCTTGGAAACTTTATATTCATTAGGATACCCAATAAAAATATATTCTATGCTTTGCGGTTGCAAAGCCCTTCTTTTATCAAGCGGAATCCGGGCCCATGCAGTGGACCCAAACACCCGTAGGTTCGACACATTCGGATTGTGTCCAAAATATGATTAGAAAGGGGTCTTCCCTTTCATGGATGAGTGTGGAACCATGTTCTGAATGTATGCTACAGCATGCATGGCCTCAGCCCACAAATTTGCAGCAATCTTCTTGGATTCCAACATACAGGTGGTCATCTTCTTGAGAGACCAATTCTTCCTTTCCGCTACTCCGTTCTGCTAGGGAGTGTAGGGAATTGAATGTTGGACCCAAATACCACTTTGGGAGAATATGTGAAGCAAATAATTGCTGACATATTCCCCTCCATTATCATATCTCAAGATATTGATATTAAGCCCAGAGGCATTTTTGATCAAGGCCTTTAATTCAGAAAATTTTTCACATACTTCAGACTTCTTTTTGAGAAAGAAGACCCATGTGTACCTTGAAAAATAATCAATAAAAGTAATAAGATACCTTTTTCCATTCATGGATGTGATAGGAATTGGATCTCTGATATCATAATGTATCATCCCCAATATGCATGTTGCTCGGTTTTCCTTCCCCCGATCGAACTTGTGCTTAGGGTGTTTTCCAATCACACAGCCCTTGCAAATTCCCGTGGTTTCCTTGATGACTAGGAGGCCTTAAACCATGGATTTTTTTTGTAATTTATATGAATATTTGAAATTAATATGGCCAAACCTCTCATTCCACAGCCTACTAACCTCATTTCCATGAGTTAGCAGAGCGGCGGGCTTTGCATCCGTAACAAAGTGAGAGAACTCATAGGCTTTTGCATGATGGTTTGCAAGGCCTTTAGCAATGAGTTTCCCAGATGCAATTTCTGTTATCTCAAAATCATTTGGGATGAAAGAAAATCTCTTAGACACTCCTGTATGTGTCATCTGATAGACACTAAGGAGATTTGATGCCAGAGATGGTACATACAAAACATTTGAAAAAATCCATTTTCAAGATCAACAGTACCTTGTCCTTCTGAAATGATGGTGGAGTCATCTCGCCTGTGGATGGGGATGGATTTGCTGGTCTCCAAGGATGAAAAGGTGTCTTTTTCAGCCATCATGTGGTTCAAAGCTCTAGAATCAATCAACAATTCTTTAGACTTTGAAGTGCTTGCCATGAGGGCATGACCTTTTTCATGCTGTGGTTCCCAATCTTGCTGATCTCTCCTCTGAAAGATTTCTAGAATATTGATGTGATTTCTCTCAAGGAGAGAGGTAGCTTCATCAAGCTTCTTCTTCATGCAGGAATGTTTAGGGTGGAAGCCCTTCCCGCAATAAGAACACTTGACTTTTTCCTTGCCATGGTTCCCTTTTCCTTTGTTCTTCCTTGAGCCGGAAGACTCATCATGCTGTTGATTTTCAACTTTAGGTTTAGGAGCATCAAATTTAGTTTTTGGGTTCTTTTGCTGCCTTCCTTTACCCTTCAAATATTTGGGCCCCGAGACATGAAGGGCTTGATCATGGGAGGATCTGATGATCCCCATCTAGACAACCTTGTCATGTTCACATGTTAGGGACTCAATGAAGGCATTGAGTGTAGGAATATTCCATCCAGGGGTTGTGAGATTCACCACATGGAATGTAGAAAAAAAAACTAAATAATCAGCCCTGAGTTTGGAGAGTATGGCGAGGATGAGCTGATCATCCTCCCTCTCCACTTTGCATTGCTTCAAGAGTAAAACAATATGCTTGAACTTTGTGAAGAAATCATTGAGAGTCTCGAAATTGGAGGGCTAGAGAGACATGAGTTCATTTTCGAGCTGGTAAACCCTTAAGTCATCATTCTTTCCATATAGAGTTTCCAATTTGTCCCATATTTATTTTGGAGTCTTCAATCCCGCAAGATGGAAAAGAAGATCTCAGGAAATAGAAAGGAACAAGAAACTGAAGGCTTCATCCTTCTTGTTCAAGAATCTTGATTTTTCTATGTCTGAACCGGGCTCATCTTCAGTGTCCATGGTGACTCTAAAGAGTCCTCTAGAGTGCAGCTGAATCTCCATATCACCTTTCCATGAGAGGAAATTGTATGGAGTCAAAATATCTACTGAGGAGGCCATCTGGATCTGCTGGAGCGAATGCTTCACCTGTAGAAAACCTAAAAATCAAAATAGAAAGGGAAATGTAAGGTCAGATAGCCTGCACATTTTAGGCTTTCATCACACCCAGCATAGTCAATCAAGCAAGATTGATCAACAAGTTCTTTACTTGGGGTATTAAGTGGTAAGCCTTGGTTTCTGGTGCAGTGCTGTATTTTTGAGAGATAGAGCTTCATCCCACCATGATCTTTGATACCATATTAATATTACACATTGATCTAGGGACTAAACATCAGTCTCATCAAATATTAATCAATAAATAACTCATGAAATGGTGTAATTGGTCTACAAAATGAGTAACCGCTCTATATAATCAGATGAAAGAATGATAATACAATACAATGTCATGCTACAAGCATGAATGAATGAGCAATTCGAATCGTCAAGGAGGTCATTTGAATTGAATGAGTGAGTCTAGATTAACTGAATGTAAGCCATAGTCAACACTCCAAATAACCATTGATCAAAACCCTAATTGACTCAACTGAGCCCTAACTAAAGTCGGAGTGCAATAAATGACCGAGTCTCAACCGAAAGAGATCAGACACATGTCATAGAAAGCCAACCATCAAGTGCTAGCGCTTCAATGACTCCAATGAACCCCGATGAGGTTAACTAAAGTTGAATTGGACGTCAGAAGTTGGTGGAGGCACCCCTGTTGACTCTAGTTCATTAATTAATCATTAAATAATCAATTAAATGAAAGGAGGTGCCTTCATTGCCCTGTTAACTGATTGTAACCATCAGTTAGCAATTTAGGTGCATTAATATCACTCAGATCACCCCCGGAGTGCTCCAGTTAGCCTCCCTGAATGTAGGAGAAGGCTAAGTTAGCCTCCTTGACTGAAGGTAGGCATGGGTGTGACTGGATGATGTCAATTAATGCTCCACTAATGTCAATTAATGTCAATAATACTTAGGATAGTTTAACTAGGCCAATTTGATAAATAAGAGTGTGTATGGTGGTAAATGTCTCCAACAGTTTTGATGCATGGTTTCCATTCCATGCCCTTGGTAGGGATTCAACAGGTGTCTCTGAAAGCCTATAGGAGGTGGGATTAAACATATATGCTATTGGTTTGTGTTTGATTGAAATCACAGAGAAGAAAGGAAACCCACAATAAGGTGTGACGCAGAATTGGAAATAAGTATTAATTGATATATTTTTGAAGGTGAGTGTAGATCTTTCCCTCTTGAAAAAATACTCGTTGGAAACTATTATTCCATGTGTAGATGTTGAGAATTATGTTACCTGTTATGAGGTGTTGAACTTGAATTATTTCCCATCATTTTCAAGCAAGAAATATTCTTTGTTTGTGTTTTGATCAAGGTGAAAGGAGTTTTCAATCTCTATGTGGAGGTGAATTGATCTTAGGATCTCATATCATTCGTGAGACTGGAAATTCAAAAGAAGGTTGTTTACATATTAATTTAGCTTGGTCATCCAAGAGATGTGAGCATTTGTACAATGAAATGCAGGAGGATCCAATGCCATTACGTCAGTAACCATGTAATGGAACATGTTTATGTTTATAAACAAGTGGCCAACCTATTACGCCATTATTACAAAATATATATCTTCACACTATGAATGTTTCGAATAATACTCCATAAACATAAATTTATAAAACAATATTCAGAATAGTACTTCTCCAATCAATTTAGACTATAATAAAATCACACATAATTTTCATCTCTTCCAAAGTTATTCCTCGAGGCCATTCATCAAATGCCATGTACATTAACAAAATGATAAAATAATGTGCAGGATATACATAATGTGCAGGATATAATCATAACCATTATTTTGAATCAACCTTATACTCATATACTTTTAGGTTTCATGTGTATCATGTATATCCATTAGATGAAAGACATCATGCCAAACACCAATTTCATTTATGTAGACCACACAGGTGCATCACTTAGGTGTGTCAACTTCATGCATACTTTAGAAGTTTGTTAGGTTGTTATGTGGGTAAGGTGCTTTTGCATTCCACTTAGTTGGATCAATTTCTTAGTTGTGTTGGGTGCTTATGTGTTTTAGGTATGTTCCATCTTTATGAGCGCGTTTTAACATTGTATATGCAATTGGTCATGGTAAAAAACAATTGAAATGTACATTTTTGTCCTTACGTAATATTGTAATTGTGCATTGTTCTCAAATTTATAACTGATATCTCCATGCAATTGTAAAATCTATAAAAAATTGGGAACATTACACACAGAAACATTCTTGGCCACACGTGTATAATCACACTTAAAAGACTGAACCATGAATATCTCAAGAGCGTTGATATGAAATATTTTTTATATCATGAATGTTATAATACAAAAATAGAAGGCCCTTATATGGCCTGTCAATGTACATGTATAAAAAACATCTTTGAAGTACATGCAAACAAAGGTACATATGTCCTAGATTGCACTCCTATACTCTAACTTCCTCTTGTACATAAAAATACATATTTGTCTTGGATTAACACATCAAAACTCTAACTTTCTCTTGTTTTTCCCTGACCCTAATGCTTGTTTCCTCTGTCCATGACCACTGTGCATCTATGGTAACTGCAAATGAATGCCAATATTTCTTGATCAGGTAACTGAACTAGTATTGTCCAGCAATAACAAAGTTTGAAAATTTAAAATATGACTCAATTGTACATAAAACAAACACTCACTAGCTCCATTTAGGGTATAGATGCCTCTGGTGTCCTCCTCCTTGCAGAGAGTCTCTTTGCAATGCTTATTTGTGAATAATTTTTTTTGTCAATTATCTCAACAATAATCAACATGTACATGAATGAGAAAGTACTAATCAATTATGTAAAAAATGAACATCTCACTGAATTTTTTTTTCTTGGGAATGAGACTGGGTTTTTTCAGTAGCAAGAGGAGTCCTAGGTTGAACATCAACCTCAGTCGCATGCACTAATGGACTAGGGTATGGCTAGATTCACCAAATGATAAAATAGTTAGACATCGTGCATGTCCATAGACAATACAAATGAACTATACAATTACAAATATTCAAGTAGATGTACCTCTATGTGACTTATCCCTATTGTAGATGTAGCATTGAATGTAGCATCAACAACCCCACTAAGGTCTGGAATGGATGACTCTACATCCTAATGCTGTAAACATGTGAAAATAACATTAAAAAAAACTAGATGTGAAGTGAATTCAAAGCTAACCAACAAATTCCATTGGAAGTGTGTACATTACCATGGGATGAGTAGGTTGATCGTCATGGAAACCCACTCTTTTCAAGGAAGAGGGTCATTTTGTGTAAGCAACCTGATTATCTACATTTGGACTACGGGGAGATCCAAACCAAAGAGGCAGTGTAGGGATTTGTGATGATGTCTGTAGTCATAAAGTGTTACCATAGTTAGACATGGACTTGAATGGATGGAATAATATGTACTGAAAAACTAAAATGTTGTAATATACTTACCTTTTCCTGGGACATATCTCCCCCATGGGAGGGACCGCTTCCAACAATTTCTTTCCCCTCTTCAGATCCAAATAGCATCTGCAAGTTTAAAATTTATAAATATTAGCAATCTATAAACGAGTGTACAATAATAAATTTAAATAATTAGAAAAATATTCAGTCATTAACCATGTACTTACATTCTTTAGGTAATCATAAATTCCACCTGGGAGTATTTCGCTGAGATCAATGGATCCAACATCCAGTTCTAAATGGGGTTCCTGCAACTTCAAAAATTGTAAATATTAGACAATTTAACAAATTAATCAAGACTAACACATGAATTAACAAAATGATATGTATTAACACAATGAAACATGTTTAAATATTACCTCAATGTTGGTTGTGTGGGCCTCAGATACAACCACACCAGGTGCACTACCACCCCCCTGAGAGACATCAATCTCCTGCAAGAGTAAAAATTGCATATATTATGAATATTTCAATATGTGTACAATATGGAAAAATTAAAAATTGAACAAAAATAGTTTTAACAATGTAATTACCTGACCGCCAGTCATCGTATAGGTATCATGTCTTGGTCAGGGACCATAACAGGATTGACCACATGTTGTGCACACGTGTGGATCGCTCCAAGAAACATGGGATGTTGGTCTATCCATAGCAATAGATGGTCTTCTACCACCGAAAGCTGGTGTTTGTACCCCAGGAAAGGAAGGGGGCCCTTCCTAGTCAATAGTTTTCATGTGTCAGGAAACTATCTCAACTAGATTCAGAAATGCCTCCTATGTTTGGGAAACCATATCATGTGCAGGAGGGATGTCTGCCCTTGGTAGCTGGGCACAGGGTGCAGGTATTTGTTGATTGGCATCTCTATGCCTAGCATTGGGTCAGTTTTGGGGCATCCCCCTACCAACGCCCTAGAATCCCAACATGTCAAAATAGTTGACATGTTTCCCCATCACAAACTCTCCATACAACTTTCGAAGGAAGTACAACGGTACTTCCCTATTATTGTGTGGGGGAATTTAAAAAATCATGTACAGTCTATCCATCCAATGGTCTCTAATGGGTGGAAATGTGCACCACTCAATCGAAATATGTGGCATGGTGCTCTCCGAAATTTCATCCATCCCAGGCACTCTAAACAATGTATAAATGTGCTCTTTGGTTATTTTTAGCTTCTTTATCTCATTGTAGCTCAAACCATCAGCATATTCTTGTATTTTTATTTCCCTGTAGGATGCGATGCTATACAAAGCATCATTCGATCTGGTGATCGTATCAACAATAGTCAACAATGAGTCTGGCAAGGAGCATAGGAGCTCATCTCCACCCCTCGAGGAAGAACCAATCTCTCTAAGATGCCCAATAACCCTCAATATCTCGGCATTGTGGTCCATAGTAGCCACTGCAATTATAAATACAAATAAAATATCATTAGAAAAATAAACACATGATATAATGACATCTCTAAGCAATGAAAAGTGTAAAAATAATGTACTACAAATAACAACATAAACTAAATCTATTATTTAAATTTTAAAATTGATCTTGAATTTAATAGTAAAGAATAAACGTTTAACATTTTTCATTTTAAATTTATGTCCTAAATTCAAGTATTAATTCCAATTTCCATATGCATGTGTACATAAAATGTCCTATGTGCATATGTTGATTGGGGAGCTCCTATAGCTTATTTTAAGGCTTAGATTATGAAGTTTCAATGAAATTGTGAGGTGCTGACTAATGCTCTTGTAGGACCAGCTTCCAGATTGCGGGTAGAGGTAACAACTAGAGCCTAAAAGAGGCGACATAATGTGCTATTGATGAATAAAATCCGAGTATAGGAAACAATTTTGTTAGATATGTAATTATTTTTTGTAGCGTAATGTTTTTGGAATCCGAAGTCTATTTAGCATATCTTTGTTTATATGTAATTTGGGCCATGTATGGATTCCACTTGATGTTATTTTAGTTCTATTCACTCTTTCTATATACCCATGAGAGACTAAATGCATAATTGTGTATAGTGGCTTTTATGGTTGCAAGGTTTCCACTAGATTCTATATTGTATGATAGTATGTGATTGGCATGTAATCAAGCACAACAACCTCCCTATGTATCTTAATGTTCGTAGAGCCTATTGTTGAACTTCATTTTCTTGACCTTAACCAAAAAGTACCCTTCAGCCAAGAGGAAATATTTTTTAAGCATGGGAAGCTTCTATACCTTATTTTAACACTTGGATTAGGAAGTTCATCAAAACAATAAGGTGTTTATTGATGTTCTTGGATGACCAACTTTGATATCTCGGATAGAGGCAAGGGATTTACCGTGTTTGTTTATGTATTTTAGGGAAGATATGAATTCTACTTGATTTTTTTTTTTAGTTGTATGCAAGCTTTCAATATAATTGACAAACTTTGCATATTTGTTGATTTTGGTTTGAATTCACAATGATGCTTGAAAATATACATATGCAAATAGTGAAGTTCATTTGTTTTTTATGAGTTAATTAGGGTTTTGGTTTACATTGGGCATGTAAATTACTTATGCAAACTTGCAATGTGCTTGACAAAATTTGCATATTTGTGAATTTTGGTATGGATTCACAAGGATGCTTGTGAATATGCATATGGAAATAGTGAAATTGATCTGTATTTTATGAGTTAATCGAGGTTTTGGTTTCAATTGGGCATGTGAATTTTGGGTATGAATTTTGGTAAATAGTCAAAATTATTTGGTTTTTATGGTTAAATTGGGGTTTTGGTTTCCATTGGCCATGTAAATTCCATTGGGGTTTTGGTTTCCATTGGGGTTATAGTTTCCATTGGCCATATAAATTAAAATATTTTGGTTTAATTTCAAATTAGGGCAAAGAAAATAATGAATATAGGGAAAACACATGAGAGGATTTGAGGAAAATAACTCACAAATAATAGGTTGATCCCAAGGTGGATTTTGTTTCCTTTTTCTCACCCAAAATGCATCTTCCCTCACTCATTCTGGTCCGTCAAATCTCCAATCAGCGCGGAATTGTGGAGAAAGTGAGCGTGTCTTTGCAAAGTAAAACGAGAGCGTGATTTGTATTAATAAAACAAGGGCACGTTTTTGTGTACTATCCTAATTGGCATGCATGTTGGAAGCCTTGGGTCTAGGCTTGGTAGGGTCAGGATTGCTTGGGATAATTTCTATTATATGGATAAAGAGTGATTGACTTCACTCTACCATTGCATCTAAAAGGTCCCTCAACTTTGTGTATTCATCCTTAAGTCTTGCTTGTCATTTTTCCTCTAGCATAAACCTCCACAACTGAATGATCCCAATAATGTGTTTTCTTCAATTGTGCACTCTACCTTTTCAGATGTGGAACATCTATCCATCCATAGTTTTTATGAAAGACATTTTTCTTTAAATTCCATTCAATCCCATGCCATCCATATGTTTATTTCTTTTGTAAATATTTTTTGTATGCCTTGTGTTTTGGCTTTTGCACTTGCTTTTGTCCATGATTAAACACATGCACATCCTTTCTTAGAATAATCATTTGTAGAAACATCCTCAATTGGACCATTCTCATATTTGAAGAGATTATATCCAAGACCCATATATTTAGGTCTACTTTTAATTTCAATAGGTTCTACACTTCCTTGCTAAAATTTACCTAGCCCCTTTCCTTTATATCCCATCTTTTGAAGTAACTTGGAACCAATACCCTTGGCATGTCTATCAAATAGACCAATTTTGTTTTCATTGTAGCTTAAATTTCTTTCTTGCACACCATATGTCATTGTTTTCGCACAACCATATTGTTTTCTTGTAGACTTTTAGTATCCTCTTTTAAATTGCAACCTCCTTAATTAACCTTTGATAAATAAATTGGATGGTTGCAGCCTCTTCCTTAGCTTCATGACATCTTGTTGATCAACCAGTTTCTTGAACTCATCACTATTCTTATAAAGTGTTTTTAAAATTTTCCAAATTTATGTGTCATCCTTAAAATATTTAATTTCTTGAAAGACACCATTAGTTACACAACATTTGATAAAAGATGGACATATAACTTATTTCTTTTATCCCAATTTTTTAAATATTTTTCATTCATAAGGGTAGGCTCAATGCCAATTACCAAATAATACACATCTATTGATATTAAAGAAGACTTGGCTCCATAAATCCATTATTCCCTATTATTTCCATCAAATTTTATTTCATGTAAAGGTATAATATGGTCCATTTCTCTGTGCATTAAAAAAAATATCTTCTACTAATAATTTTTTTTTGATAATGAACTCACCTTAACATAAGACATACAACCTCTCAAGGTTGGCTCACGTATAATATCTCAACCAAAAGATAAAGGAACATTCTTTCATTTTTTGATGACAAGGCATCTTAATCATGACAAATATCTTTGTTGTATTCAAGCTACACCATGTGACTTTTGGATAATCAGCTAAAATTATAGAGGGCCATAGAAAAATTCATGGTTCCTCAAAACTCCTGCCACATATAATCCTAAAATTTATGCAAATTCAATAAAATTTACCCTCTATTTTTCCTTAAAGGATTCCAGTGAAATCCAAAAATACACTTGACTTTTTTTTACGAGAGTTCCGAGTTTGAAAGATATCATGAATAAATTTAGATCCTAAATTATAGATCTGAACCTTTCACACCACACAAAGTAGCACCAAAACAAAATATAATTTAGCTCGAGAAAATATTTTTTTCTTTTAACCAATTTTAGGCACATGTTTAACTAATCACAACCATATCCATCACAACCAACAATGATACCAATTAAAAAGATATATAGTTTTTAGAACTGGGTTTCCATTATAATATATATCCACCAAAATACTTATTCACAGACACCTTTACCAAATTGGTAGAAAAAATCGCTATTTTCGATTGAACTACCAACGACCTCCTCTAGTATTTGAAGAAGAAATGCCTTTTGACTGGCTCCTCCAATTGAATGTAATGGGAGGCAAGAAACGCGACTGAATTGGAGTGATAACCTCCTGATAAATCTAAGGATACTATGGAAAACTAAATTTATGAAACAATCCAATATTGAGTATCGCGATGAACATACCTAGAGGCACACCAACACATTATTAGACAAATGATTTGGTCTTTAAAACTTGATACATGTAGAAGATCTGATGTCATATATCAGTAAGGAAGTTGTTGGCCAAGATGTTGCCATTCTGTCAAACTTTGCAGCATAGATTTTCCCACATGGAATGAATGGACTTTATTAACAGCAGCAACAGTGAGCTTCAGACAGACAACGAGGTCTGCAATATCATTAGGTCTATCGGCGTCAGAGACTCTATGAGTTGGATGGTTAGCGCATTACGTAGCCGCAATGGCGGGAGATAGAAAAACTATGGGCTCTGCGGCAAACAAACATATCGACGAGCGGAAGAATAAAAGACTACGGAAGAATAGTCCTATTCACAGCCGTAACGGCGGAAGACGGAAAGACTATGGGCTCTGTGGCAAACAAAACATATCGGCGAGTGGAAGAACGAAAGACTACAGAAGAATAGTCCTATTCAAAGTCACAACAGCAGAAACCCATCAGACTGCGAGTTCCGCGGTCAACATAAAACATTGACAAAAGGAAAATTTATATGGCGGATGGTTAGCTCGTTGAGGAGCCGCAACGGCGGAGAATGAAAGAACAAAATGTTCTGACATGAAACCAAACAATCAGCCGACTAAGGTAAATGCATTGGAGAAGAATATCGAGACTGAAGCTGATTATCTTTTCGCAACGGTGGGAGAATAAGCAAATAAACCTCCGATTTAAACATTTAAAACCCCAGCGTGGCATGGCATTGGCAATAAGTGGCGTGGCATGGCCTTGTAGAGCAGCAACTAGAATGAAGTGATTTGGAGTAAGTGAGAGTGGAACTCAATTGTGAAAGGTAAAACCCCAGAGCAGAGAATGACTATTCGTGGAATGTAAAGAGTCAGGAAAGCTGGGTATTTGAAAGGCTTAAGAGTTTTTCAGTTAAAGACGTTGAGAATCTATGGTATTCATGGAATGTGAATCGTTTTGTACAGATCAACATTCAAGACCTATTAACTATTTCTCATTTGCAATTAGATGGTACATGAAGAGTCCGTAACCATTTCTATAATGAACGGAGAGAATGGGAATCAACTGAAATATAT
>LPNX011040471.1:0-10190 GCA_001517045.1 Pseudotsuga menziesii | reverse complement strand
AAATGCACTTTTCTTTACCTTCTTGAAATTGAAATTTGAAACTGTATTTAGGTATCCATTTGGTAGATAAAGCATACATGTATATTTTTTGGGGATTGCGAGCCATTTTGGAAATTGGTCAAACTTCGTCAAGCCAAGGCCTAAAACGTTGCATTATTTCCAATTTCTCAAAATTCAAATTTTAAAGTAGATTTAGATACCCATTTCAAATATAGGCATTGACACCTATTTTTATGAGATTTGGAGCTACTTGGGCCCTTAATCAAGGATGGTCAAACCAAGGTTGAAAATATGCACTGTTGTCGACTTTTTTAGAATTGAAATTTGAAAGTGGATTTAGGTACCCATTTCAATAAACAAGCGTACACTCCAACTTTCATAACGTTTCGAGCTATTTTTTCTCCCTTTAAGTGCAACCTTAGCGAAAGCGTCGATATGCCCATTTGGTAGATAAGAGTGCANTTGTCGACTTTTTTAGAATTGAAATTTGAAAGTGGATTTAGGTACCCATTTCAATAAACAAGCGTACACTCCAACTTTCATAACGTTTCGAGCTATTTTCACTCCCTTTAAGTGCAACCTTAGCGAAAGCGTCGATATGCCCATTTGGTAGATATAAGCGTGCACATATATTTTTCGTGATGTTCAGAGCTATTTTCCCCTCCTTTAAGCCAAACCTTAGCGAAATCGAATGATGGAGTTACACTTTTTGACTAAATTCTTGAAGTTGAAATTTGATCATAGATTTGGATGCTCGTTTGATATAAAGACGTGTACGCCAACTTTTGCAATGTTCCGAGCTATTGGGACCCCTTTGAGCCCAACTCTAGCAAAAACGCATGATAGAGTTTCACTTTTGACCAATTTCTCAGAATTGAAATTTGATCATAGATTTGGATGTCTCTTTTATAGATAAACATGCACTCTAACTTTCATGCACTTCGAGCCATTTTCACCCCCTTTAACCCCAACCTTGGTGAAACTGCACAACGGAGTTTCACTTTTAACCAATTTCTTGCAATTAAAATTTAATCATAGATTTAAATGCACATTTGGAAGATAAGAGTGCATGCCAACTTTCATGATGTTGAGAGCTATTTTCTGCATCTTTAAGCCAAACCCTAACAAAACTACAGGATGGAGTCTTAGCTTTGACCAAATTATCAGAATTGAAACTTCATTGAGAGGTTTTGATGCATATTGGATAGATAAGCATGCACGCCAACTTTCATAATGTTACGAGCTTTTTTGTCCCCCTTTAAGCCCAACCCTATCGAAATTGCAGGACGGAGTTTCACTTTTGAGCAATTTCTTAGAATTTAAATTTGATCATAAATTTGGATGTCGTTTTGATGAACAAGTGTGCATGCAAACCTTTGAGACCTTCCAAAATATTTTCACCTCCTTTAAGCCCAACCTTAGCAAAACCGCACAACGGAGTTTCACGTTTCACTAATTTCTCAAAATTAAAATTCATAGTAGATTTATCGACGCATTTGGTATATAAGAGTGCATGCTAACTTTCATGATGTTCAGAGCCATTTTGGTGGTTATTCAAGGTTGGTCAAGTAAAGGTCTAAGAGATGTTATTTTTTCGGCTTTCTTGTAATTGAAATTTGAAAGCGAATTTAGGTACCCATTTGAGAGATAACCATGCATACAAACTTTCAGCGGATTTCAAGCTATTTTGGACCTTAAGCAAACTTGCTGAAACCAAGGCCTAAAAGGTTGAATTTGTTTCCAATTTCTTAGAGCCATTTTCCCCTCGTT
Source organism: Pseudotsuga menziesii (assembly GCA_001517045.1). Classification (NCBI taxonomy): domain Eukaryota; kingdom Viridiplantae; phylum Streptophyta; class Pinopsida; order Pinales; family Pinaceae; genus Pseudotsuga; species Pseudotsuga menziesii. The sequence goes on along the minus strand of LPNX011040471.1, from coordinate 8,420 downwards.
TAAGCCAAACCTTAGTGAAATCGAATGGTGGAGTTTCACTTTTGACCAAATTCTTAGAGTTGAAATTTGAAAATAGATTTGGATGCCTGTTTGATATAAAAACGAGCATGCCAACTTTTGCAATGGTCCGAGCTATTTGGATCCCTTTGAGCCCAACTCTAGCGAAAAATGCACGACGGAGTTTCACTTCTGACCAATTTCTTAGAATTGAAATTTGATCGTAGATTTGGATGCTCGTTGGATAGATAAGCATGGAACCTTCGCGACGTTTTGAGCTATTTTCACCCTGTTTAACACCAATCTTAGCGAAACCGCATGACGGATTTTCATCCTCTTTAACCCCAATCTTAGCGAAACCGCATGACGGATTTTCACTCTTGACAAATTTCTTGGAATTAAAATTTGATCATAGATTTAGATGTGCATTTGGAAGATAAGAGTGCACACCAACTTTCATGATGTTCAGAGTTATTTTTGACTCCTTTAGGCCAAACCCTAACAAAACCACATGATGGAGTTTCACTTTTGACCAACTTCTAAGAATTGATAGATGCCCATTAGATAAACAAGCATGCACACCAACTTTCACAATGTTCCAAGCTATTTTCACCACCTTTAAGCCCAACCCTAGCGAAAACGCATGATGAAGTTTCACTTTTGAGCAGTCTCTTATAATTGAAATTTGATCATAGATTCGAATGCCCTTTTAAAAGACAAGCGTGCACATGAAATTTCAAGACGTTCCAAAATATTTCACACCCTTTAATCCCAACCTTAGCAAAACCATACAACCGAGTTTCACTTTTGACTAATTTCACAGAATTAAAATTTGATCAGAGATTTATCATAGCATTTGGTAGATAACAGTGCATACCAACTTTCACGATGTGCGAAGTTATTTTGGTCGTTAATCAAGGTTGGTGAGGCAAAGGTTTAAGAGATGCTATTTTTCCTACTTTCTTGTAATTGAAATTTGAAAGAGAATTTAGGTACCCATTTGAGAGATAACCATGGGATTTCAAACTATTTTGGACCTTAGTCAAACCTGGTTAAACCAAGGCCTAAAAGGTTGCACTTTTTTCCAATTTCTTAGAAATCAAATTTAAAAGTAGATTTAGATACCCACTTAAGAGGCACACATATTTTTGCGAATTTCGAGTTATTTCAACACTTGGTTAAGTTTGGTCAAACCAAGTTCTAAGAAATGCATTTTTCTTGACTTTCAGGTACCCATTTGAGAGATAATCCCTACATGTAGATTTTTTTTGGATTGCAAGCTATCTTGGACCTCGGTCAAACTTCGTCAAACAAGGCCTAAAACGTTGCATTTTTTCCATTTTCTGAAAATTCAAATTTTAAAGTAGATTTAGATACTCATTTCAAAGATAGGGATGGACACCTATTTTTATGAGATTTGGAGCTATTTTGGCCCTCATTCAAGGATGGTCAAATAAAACTTGAAAAGATGCACTTTTGTTGACTTTTTCAGAAGTGAAATTTGAAAGTGGATTTAGGTGCCCATTTCAATAAACAAGTCTACACACTAACTTTCGCGACGTTCCGAGCTATTTCATTCCCTTTAAGTGCAACCTTTGCCAAAGCGCATGATAAAGTTTCTCTTTTGACCAATTTCTTAGAATTGAAATATGATCATAGATTTAGATGCCCATTTGGTAGATAAGAGTGCATGCCAAATTTAGTGATGTTCAGAGTTCTTTTTCCATCCTTTAAGCCAAACCTTAGAGAAACCGCATGGCGAAGTTTCACTTTTGATCAAATTCCCAAAATTGAAATTTGATCATAGATTTGGATGCCTATTTGATCTACAACCATGCATGCCAAATTTTGTAATGTTTTGAGCTATTTGGACCCGCTTTAAGCCGAACTCTAGCGAAAATGCACGATGAACTTTCACTTTTGACAATTTTCTCGCAATTGAAATTTGATCATAGATTTGGATGCCGATTTGATAGACGAGCGTGCACTACAAATTTCATGACGTTCCAAGTATTTTCACCCGCTTTAACCCCAACCTTTGTGAAATAGCACGACGAAGTTTCACATTTTACAAATTTCTCGGAATTAAAATTTGATCATATCTTTTGATGTGCATTTTGATGATAAGCGTGCACGCCAACTTTCACGATGTTCAGAGTTATTTTCAGCTCCTTTAAGCCAAACCGTAACAAAACTCTATGATGGAGTTTCACTTTTGATGTACTTCTTAGAATGGAAAGTTGATCATAGATTTGGATGCCCATTGGATAAACAATCATGCAGTACAAATTTTCGAATGTTCCGAGCTATTATTTTGACCCCTTTTAAGCCCAACCCTAATGAAACTGCACGATAGAGTTTCACTTTTGAGCGGTTTCTTAGAATTGAAATGTTCTCATAGATTTGGAGTTTTACACATGAAATTTCATGACGTTGGGAAATTTTTTCGCCCACCTTAAGCCCAACCTTAGCAAAACAACACAACAGAGTTTCACTTTTGACCAATTTCTCAGAATTAAAATTTGATCATAGATTTATCTGCGCATTTGGAAGATAAGAGTGCATGCCAACTTCCACGATGTTGAGAGCTATTTATGACATCTTTAAGCCAAACCGTAACAAAACTACATGATGGAGTCTTTGCTTTGACCAAATTCTCAGAATTGAAACTTGATGATAGGTAGGGATGCATATTGGATAGACAAGCTTGCACACCAACTTTCGCAACAATCCGAGCTATTTTGAACCCCTTTAAGCCCAACTCTATCGAAACCGCCCGACGGAGTTTCAGTTTTGAGCAGTTTCTTAGAATTTAAATTTGATCATAAATTTGGATGCCCATTTGATGAACAAGCGTGCATGCAAACTTTTGAGACATTCCAAAATATTTTCACCCCATTTAAGCCCAAGCTTAGCAAAACCGCACAACGGAGTTTCACATTTGACTAATTTCTCAAAATTAAAATTTAACCGTAGATTTATCAGCGCATTTGGTAGATAAGAGTGCATGCTAACTTTCATGATGTTTGGAGCCATTTTGGTGGTTATTCAAGGTTGGTCAAGTAAAGGTCGAAGAGATGTTATTTTTTCGGCTTTCTTTTAATTGAAATTTGAAAGAGAGTTTAGGTACCCATTTGAGAGATAACCATGCATACAAACTTTCAGGGGATTTCGAGTTATTTTGGACCTTAGGCGAACTTGGTGAAACCAAGGGCTAAAAGGTTGCATTTTTTTCCAATTTCTCAGAGCCATTTTCCCCTCGTTTAAGCCAAACCGTAGCGAAATTGAATGATGGAGTTTCACTTTTGACCAAATTCTCCGAGTTGAAATTTGATCAGAGATTTGGATGCTCGTTTGACATTGAAACATGCACGCTAACTTTTGCAATGGTCCGAGCTATTTGGAGCCCTTTGAGCCCAATTCTAGCATAAAAGCACGATGGAGTTTCACTTCTGACCAATTTCTCAGAAATTAAATTTGATCATAGATTTGGATTCCCGTTTGATAGATAAGTATGCACTTCAACTTTCGCGGCGTTTTGAGCTATTTTCAGCCCATTTAACCCCAATCTTAGCAAAACCGCATGACGGAGTTTCACTCTTAACCAATTTCTCGGAATTAAAATTAGATCATAGATTTAGATATACATTTGGAAGATAAGAGTGCTCGCCAATTTCATGATGTTCAGAGTTATTTTCGACTCCTTTAAGCCAAACCCTAACAAAACCGCACAATGGAGTTTCACTTTTGACCAACTTCTAAGATTTTAAACTTGATCATAGATTTGGATGCCCATTAGATAAACAAGAATGCACGCCAAATTTCGCAACGTTCCAAGCTATTTTTACCACCTTTAAGCCCAACTCTAGCGAAAACGCATGGCGAAGTTTCATTTTTGAGCAGATTCTTCTAATTGAAATTTGATCATAGATTTGAATGCCCATTTGATAGAAAAGCATGCACGCGAAATTTCGAGACTTCTAAAATATTTCACCCCCTTTAATCCCAACCTCAGCAAAACCATACAACCGAGTTTCACTTTTGGCTAATTTCTCATAATTAAAATTTGATCGTAGATTTATCTAAGCATTTGGTAGATAACAGTGCACACCAACTTTCACAATGTTTGAAGTTATTTTGGTCGTTATTCAAGGCTGGTCAAGTAAAGGTCTAAGAGATGTTATTTTTCCAACTTTCTTGTAATTGAAATTTGAAAGAGAATTTAGGTACCCATTTGAGAGATAACCATGCATACAAACATTCAGGGGATTTTGATCTATTTTGGTCCTTTGGAAAACTTGGTGAAACCAAGGCCTAAAAGGTGCATTTGTTTTCAATTTCTCAGAGCTATTTTCCCCTCCTTTAAGCCAAACCTTAGCGAAATCAAATGATGGAGTTTCACTTTTGACCAAATTCTTGGAGTTGAAATTTCACCATAAATTTGGATGCTTGTTTGATATAAAAACATGCACCCCAACTTTAGGAATGTTCTAAGTTATTTGGAACCCTTTGAGCCCAACTCTAGCGAAAATGCACTACGGAGTTTCACTTCTAACCAATTTCTCAGAAATTAAATTTGATCATAGATTTGGATGCCCGTTTGATAGATAAGTGTGCACTCCAACTTTTGCGACGTTTTGAGCTATTTTGACCCCCTTTAACCCAAATCTTAGCAAAATCGCATGATGGAGTTTCACTCTTGACCAATTTCTCAGAATTAAAATTTGATCATAGATTTAGATGTGCATTTGGAAGATAAGAGTGCACGCCAACTTTCATGATGTTCAGAGTTATTTTTGACTCCTTTAAGCCAAACCCTAGCAAAACCGCATGATGGAGTTTCACTTTTGACCAACTTCTAAGAATTGAAATTTGATCATATATTTAGATGCCCATTATATAAACAAGCATGGACGCTAACTTTTGCAATGTTCCAAGCTATTTTGGCCACCTTTAAGCCCAACCTTAGCAAAACCATACAACAGAGTTTCACTTTTGACTAATTTCTCAGAATTAAAATTCGATCGTAGATTTATCTTAGCATTTGGTAGATAACAGTGCACAACAACTTTCATGATGTTAGAAGTTATTTTGGTCGTTATTCAAGGTTGGTCAAGCAAAGGTCTAAGAGATGCTATTTTTCTACTTTCTTGTAATTGAAATTTGAAAGAGAATTTAGGTACCCATTTGAGAGATAATCATGCATACACACTTTTAGGGCATTTCGAGCTATTTTGGACCTTAGTCAAACTTGCTCAAACCAAAGCCTAAAAGGTTGCACTTTTTTCCAATTTCTTAGAAATCAAATTTAAAAGTATATTTAGATACCCATTTAAGAGGCACACATATTTTTGTGAATTTCGAGTTATTTCAGCACTTAGTTAAGGTTGGTCAAACCAAGTTCTAAGAAATGCACTTTTTTGACATTCTCGAAATGAAAGTTTGAAACTGTATTTAGGTACCCATTTGAGAGATAATCTCTACATGTAGATTTTTTTGGGATTGCGAGCCATTTTGGACCTCGGTCAAACGTTGTCAAACAAGGGCTAAAATGTTACATTTTTTCCATTTTCTGAAATTTCAAATTTTAAAGTAGATTTAGATACCCATTTCAAAGATAGGCATGGACACATATTTTTATGAGATTTGGAGCTACTTTGGCCCTAATTCAAGGATGGTCAAACAAAATTTGAAAAGATGCACTTTTGTTGAATTTTTCATAAATGAAATTTGAAAGTGGATTTAGGTACCCATTTCAAGAAACAAGCGTACACACGAACTTTCATGACGTTCTGAGCTATTTCATTCACTTTAAGTGCAACCTTAGCGAAAGCGCATGATAATGTTTCTCTTTTGACCAATTTCTTAGAATTGAAATACGATCATAGATTTACAGGCCCATTTGGTATATAAGAGTGCATGCCAAATTTAGTGATGTTTAGAGCTCTTTTTCCCTCCTTTAAGCCAAACCTTAGCGAAACCGCATGATGGAGTTTCACTTTTGACCAAATTCCCAGAATTAAAATTTGATCATAGATTTGGATTCCCATTTGATTTACAAGCGTGCACACCAAATTTTGCAATGTTTCGAGTTATCTGGTCCTGCTTTAAGCCAAACTCTAGCGAAAATGCACAACGAAGTTTCACTTTTGACAATTTTCTCGCAATAGAAATTTGATCATAGATTTGGATGCCCATTTGATAGACAAGCATGCACTACAACTTTCACGATGTTTCGAGCTATTTTCACCCTCTTTAACCCCAACCTTTGTGAAACTGCACGACAAAGTTTCACTTTTTACAAATTTCTCAGAATTAATATCTGATCATATATTTTGATGCACATTTGGATGATAAGTGTGCATGCAAACTTTCATGATGTTCAGAGTTATTTTCATCTCCTTTAAGCCAAACCCTAACAAAACTGTACGATGGAGTTTCACTTTTGACGTACTTCTTAGAATGGAATTTTGATCATAGATTTGGATGCCCATTGGATAAACAATCATGCATGCCAAATTTCACAATGTTCTGAGCTATTATTTTGACCCCTTTTAAGCCCCCAACCCCAATGGAATAGCACGACAGAGTTTCACTTTTGAGTAGTTTCTTAGAATTGATATTTGCTCATAGATTTGGATGTCCATTTGATAGACAAGCTTGCACATGAACTTTCACGACGTTGCGAAATATTTTCACCCACTTTAAAAGCCCAACCTTAGCAAAAAAACACAAGGGAGTTTCACTTTTGATCAATTTCTTAGGATTAAAATTTGATCGTAGATTTATTTGCGCATTTGGTAGGTAAGAGAGCATGCCAACTTTCACGATGTTCGGAGCTATTTTGGTTGTTATTCAAGGCTGGTCAAGCAAAGGTCTAAGAGATCATATTTTTTCGACTTTGTAAAAGTTGAAATTTGACAGAGAATTTAGATACCCATTTGAGAGATAACCATGCATACAAACTCTGAGGGGATTTCGAGCTATTTTCGACCTTAGACAAACTTGGTCAAACCAAACCTTAAAAGCTTGCACTTTTTTCCAATTTATTAGAAATCAAATTTAAATGTAGATTTAGATACCCATTTAAGAGGCACACATAGTTTTACGAATTTCGAGTTATTTTGGCACTTAGTTAAGGTTGGTCAAACCAAGTTCTAAGAAATGCACTTTTCTTGAAATTATTGAAATTGAAATTTTAAACTATATTTAGCTATCCATTTGAGAGATTTTACCCTACATGTATATTTTTTTTGGATTGCGAGCCATTTTGGACCTCAGTCAAAATTCGTCAAACCAAGGCCTAAAACGTTGCATTTTTTCAATTTTCTGAAAATTCAAATTTTAAAGTAGATTTAGATACCCATTTCAAAGATAGACATGGACAACTATTTTTATGAGATTTGGAGCTATTTTGGCCCTCATTCAAGGATGGTCAAACAAAAGTTGAAAAGACGCATTTTTGCTGACTTTTTCAGAAATAAAATTTGAAAGTGGATTTAGGTACCCATTTCAATAAACAAGCGTACACACTAACTTTCGTTATGTTCCAAGCTATTTCACTCCCTTTAAGTGCAACTTTAGAGAAAGCGCACAATAAAGTTTCTCTTCTGACCAATTTCTTAGAATTGAAATATGATCATAGATTTAGATGTTGATTTGGTAGATAATGGTGCATGCCAAATTTAGTGATGTTCAAAGCTTTTTAACCTCCTTTAAGCCAAACCTTAGCGAAACTGCATGATGGAGTTTCACTTTTACCAAATTCCTAGAATTGAAATTTGATCATAGATTTGCAATGTTTGATATACAAGTGTGCATGCCAAATTTTGCAATGTTTCGAGCTATTTGGACCCCTTTTAAGCCCAACCCTAGTGAAACCGCATGACAGAGTTTCACTTTTGAGCAGTTTCTTAGAATTGAAATTTGCTCATAGATTTGGATGTCCATTTGATAGACAAGCTTGCACATGAACTTTCATGACGTTGTGAAATATTTTCACCCGCTTTATGCCTAGCCTTAGCAAAACAACACAAGGGAGTTTCACTTTTGACCAATTTCTTAGAATTAAAATTTGATCATAGATTTATCTGTGCGTTTGGTAGTGTAATGTCCTCTTCCAGTTAGGCCTTGAGGGCCAAAACCGCTAACCTATGTGATTCCTGTGGGTTCGAGCGGTTACTGATAGCTAGGGAATCAGCTAAGGACTGATGCCACCCATAGAAGATCTAGGGCATCATCATTTGGTCAAGAAGGGCCACTGGGGTCAAAGGCCACCTTTGTGCATGCCATCCTAGCATTATTTAATAATGCATGCATTTTTTTTAAGTCTCCATCCGCATGCATGCAAGTCAACGACAAATTAGAAGATAAAGTGACCTAATTAGGTCAAAGATTAGGTTTTGCGCAGTTGAACTTTATAA